>JBBYHH010457931.1:0-15306 GCA_038382905.1 Daphne laureola
CAACGGGCCAACCCGTTGGTATGCATCATACCAACGATGCAAATACCAAAGGTCTCGTACCAACGGGTAAGCCCATTAATTTATGCTTTTACCAACGAATTGGCCCGTTGGTACTGATTTTTTATTTTGACAATTTTTCTAGTAGTATATATTGACAACCCAAAACGATAATAATTCAAGGACAGCAGTACAATGCCACTAATAGAATGGGACCTGGGTCACGTTTGTTTGTTCTCCATAAACATGAAGAATTTTCAGAAAATTAAAGATCGTGAATCAACCTTTTAAGTACTCCAATAGTTTTCGAATATATTGTGGGCCTGAAGATGGAATTAAAATCAATAAACTCAATTCCCACAAAATCAAATAGTAGATTTTCTACTTTTTCCCTTTTCATAATTAAACATGGCCCTCCACATTGATCTTAATTAAGTACAACTAATCTAGCTACATTTTCCAGGAAATCAATCGTATATATATGTTCATTCATTCTTAAAAAGGTCATGAACCTGCAATAGAATAATGGAACGAAACAAAAAAATTATATAAAATCAACCATATAGAAGCTAATAGTGTGAATTATTAAGGTTACTAGTTGATATGTCCAGTAAAAGAAAAGAAAAAAACAAATCCTACTCTGTACTATGGTATATGTAAATAGCTTGATATTTTTATTAAAAAATTAATAATAATAAAATCATAAATTAAATATTAAAGACGAAACGTGTCATATTTTACTGGACATGAGAGAAGTAAGTTATTTATATAAATGAATGTGCGTTTAATTTGAAGTACTGAAGATGTTGAAAGTAATTAATTGGAGTAAGGTTAAGTTTCATATTTATTTGAATGTAAGAGAATTCACCCTAAGTGGAAAATTCCAACCCTGGCAGCCACATCTTCACGTTTGCTTGCGTTGCCCAGCCACACCTAGCCCTGTCGCCTCCTCGTTCTCGTCGTAGCACCGTCGACAGCCAGATGAAAGCCATGAACGATCGTCTTTCACAGCTAGCCCTGTCGCGCGAGGAAGAAGAAGTCGATGTCACGCTTCCCGGGGCCATCGTCCGCCATCCCGATGCTATTATCGCTGGCACGGTTATCTCTGCCCGTCCCATCAAAATTGTCAGGAAGAAGGCACGGATATCAGATGTTGTTGCTGAGACAGTTGGTTGTAGTTTGGTGGGGCAGGGGGACTTCCTGCCTCACCCTGCTCCTTAAACGTTGGGGTACAGAGTGGTTTGGGCTACGAGCCGTCATTGCCTGCTCCATTTTTTTTTTTAACAGCAATTGTGATTTTTATTAAGAAAATAGAGGGTAGATTTTAGAGTCCAAGTATACAGTAGTGGTTTAACCCATGAGGAGGGAATAAGCAAAAAACAAAAAGGACCCTGCAGCTTTCCCACTACAGCGAGTAGGAACCCTGCATGTCAAGCAACATGATGCCACGCATAACAAAGTCCCAAACTCTAACCTAGATGGGGTCTAATGACGAAAACACCCCCTGTATTCGAGACAGTCCTGCAAACAGACGATGAACATCCACAGAACAGCAGAGCACATAAATATGGTCAACAATTATCCTATGCCATGAGCTATTCGCCGAATTGGTGCAATAAGCCATTCACTCCATGAGATGTTCTGCTTCTAACTCCTGCTGGAAAATCAAAGATAGCACAACACCTGTATATTGCAAAGAATTTCGGATGCTCTCCACGGAAGATTCTGCATGACCCATTTGTTCTGAGCTTTCCACAAGGACCATGTCGTCACATAGACAATAGCTTGTCACACCTGGCCCGACTCCGTTTTTCTTATTATGGCTCCTTTTTCCGTCTAGTTTGTCTGCTAGTATGACTTTGCTGTTTTGTGGTGTTTGTTGTTTGAGAGTTTTTTGTTTTTGTTGTGTGGTGAAGTCTTCTTGGTTTGACAGATTCCGTTCTGTCTGCACGCGTATAGTGAGATGACATCGGGTTCCATGAGAGCCTATTGGGAATGTCGCGGTCAAGATCAAGTATCTATATTTCTTCACTATAACTTTATCTGCGTTTGTCCGGCTTTGCAATACCCTGTTCAGGAGGAAGCTTGCTACCGGGGTGGCTCTACTCGTGGTTCTAGCATGTTTTGACTCTGCTTGTTTTTTCGTCTATTTGCTTTGATTTTGGTGTTTGATTGTTGCTTTGGTAAACTCTGACTTGTATTATTTTTTCATGAAATAATAACGAGCCGTTTGCCGTTAAAAATATTTATTTGAACGTAGAATTATATATTTTTATATACATATATATAGAATTTGAAATGAATAATGTCGCAACATGTTGCTTTATTTTATTTTATCTTTTTCCAGTTCTAACTTGAGAGTTTAACGAATAGACTAAAGGTTCAAAAAGTTGTTTAGATTACGAACAAAAATAAAAGAAGACACCATAAGGTGAATTCTCTTAAAAAATTGTAGCACCTGGGCTAGTTACTTGACAAAAGTTGTTAGTCTAAATTAAAGTGGGTTGATATAAAAAGAGGTTTTGATAAGAAAGCACAGATTAATTAGTGCTTGATCATCTTCTATATTTACATGTACGTTTAACCGACAAATTAAAGAAGTTCGAAAAGCACAAGGGATCATAAGAGGCATCTGTTACAATCCAGTTTAATGTCAACATTTCTTTTTTTTTAACAAATCAGCTTAATATTATTTTAAAAAAATAATACAAGGAAAAAATAAATATGACCAATAGAAATTGTCCTAAGAAACCGGACTAAAAAGATAAAACTTACAGCAATGTAAAAACTAAAAAAGACAGTGAACTTCCAACAAAGTCACCAATGAGTTCAAGAAAAACATATAATGTCATGCATGGTGAAGTAATATAAATCCACGATCTCGATCATGATGCACTAAATTAGTTGTGCAGTAGCTAAACGTCGTCTCACTATGACCATACATAAAGAGGTAGATCTGTCAAATTAAGAAAAACATACAAACAGATACCGATCTGAAACACTATGGTAATTAACATCCAAAAAACAATAATGAATTCCAGAAAAGAATCAAAATCCGCAAAAAAAAAATAGATGAGGTTAGTTCAAAAATCAAGTCCACCCCAAAGCTAGAGACTGACTGCTCAAGGTCAAGGTGGGGTAGGAAAACTTATGTAGCAACCAAAATGTAGCTATTAGAAAAAATAATTTTTTTTTTTTTTTTAAACCGTTTTAGGGTGAACTAAATTAATCCATATATTACTAGCTAGACCACCCTGGCGCTACTATATATGAAAATGTCCACCATGTATATATATATAATAAAAACTTAAAAAAGTAGTAGAACATATAAAATGATTAAATTAGTCATGTTAATTAGAATAAGGAAAGTTCAAGGCTCCTTCCTACAGCCAAATGGGTCCAACAAAGCACTTTAGTTTCACATAATATATATATATATATATATATAAGAGAAATAAATATATACCTGCCTATGTGGCAGTTCAGTGGAGGATCCACACACCTTTAATTATGTAATACTCTGTAATAATGATAATATAAAAAGGTTGAATTGACAAGAAACCACTATAAAATATTCTCAACTACTCATACATATCACAAATAAACATTTAAAACTTAAACCAATTAGTTGAATTCTGTTTTAGCTACCCTCTGCTCAATCAGCTGTATATATATATAATGTTGTCAACCAAACAATCTGAAGAAGTCTTAATAAATTCAAACACAGAAGAACCTTGTCTTGCAGCTATGTCTACCCCTACAACCACTTTGCTCACATATAACTCCAGAAGGCTGCTTCAGCTGCTAAACACAGCAGCAGCAGCACCACCAGCACCACAAACCCTAATTGATCATCATCACAACTTCTCCAATCCTTACGCGGCAAGCAACAGCTTCGACGCGAATGTGATCATGGTTCTCTCAGTTCTCCTCTGTGCCCTAATCTGCTCCCTGGGGTTGAACTCAATCATCAAGTGTGCATTGAGATGTTCAAGTGTGGATACTTCATCCGCAAGCAACAACAACAGCACATCATCAGCAGCAGCTGCTAGGTTAGCCAACACAGGTGTGAAGAGGAAAGCCCTAAAGACATTCCCAACTGTAACCTACTCTGCTGATCTCAACCTCCCAGGTCTGGACACTGAGTGTGTGATATGTCTGTCTGAGTTCAGTAATGGTGACAAGGTGAGGCTACTCCCAAAGTGCAACCATGGGTTCCATGTCCGGTGCATCGATAAGTGGCTTGGCTCACACTCTTCATGCCCTACTTGTAGGCACTGCCTCATTGAGACTTGCCACAAGATTGTTGGTTCTAGTTCATCAGAATTACCACCACCACATCAAGAAACCATCATTAATGTCATCACCATAGCTCCACTACAACCTGAAGGCCTAATCAGAAATTATAGGTGAATTAATTTGATGGTGCATATGTATAGATCATGATATGTTCCCCTAGCTAGCTGGCTTAGTCTGTAGTCAATTAGTAATTAATACTTGTATTTTTATAATTATTTAGATCACTAATATTGATGTACAGTCAGTACCTGTATTAATTAAGTTAGGTGATATATCAATGTCAGTAGCTGTCACATGAAGTTAATGGAACAAATTGCCTTCATGTTGAAGACAAGTCTCCTGTATATCATTTGTACAGTTTGAAAATGTTAAATTTCATTTTCCCCTTATACTCTCGGCTTGAACTACAACAAAGAAAGAAATAGACCAAAATTGTGTGCCCGAGATCCACTCGGATGATCAAGTTAGTGGACGTGATCGGAACTGGTTGGTTATCCAAGTCCCAAGGAGGAAGAAGCAAAAAGTGTATCGTACCTCGAGATGTTCTCCGTCAGAGTGGGTTTCTTAGAGATAGGACTGTGTAGAGTGAGAGGAGGCTCTCCTTCAATAGGAAGAGAGGCTGCTCCGCGTTTGAAGGCGAGCTTCGAGACCACTTCGCTGTCGAGGTCTGTTTTAGTGCGGGAGGACTCTATCCTTTCCCAAAATACTTTTAAAAGGTGTCCAAAAAAAATTGAATGAAAATAACTATGGCGGCTCAAGCCAGCTTCATACAAATTTTCCATCAAGGTATTATGCTCCAATAATAATTAGTTAATTAATATAGTAACAAACTTAATATAGTTAAAAAGGGAACATATATACGTATAATATAAGTAGTGTGAAGAATTTTGAGGGTAAATAGATATCATGATATCTGAAAGCTAGTGTGGTGGAGATGGTGAAGATAAGGAATGAGAAGTTTTTTAAAGGCGTATATATATACATTGTAATAATACAAATTAAGAATAAACGAAATGGGATCTGAGGATGAACCCACTTCAACATTTCCCAATCCAATAAAATTGCTGCAAAATTAAAGCGGGGGGATTTTGGAACATTCTACTCCAAATCAATCAAACCAAGATTTCTCATCATACAGGTTTATTAACAGATTTTTTATGGTTTTATTATATCGGATAGTAACTTTAGGGCTAGAATTGTTGAAAAATTTTCAGGTTGGAGTAAGAACATTAACAGTCAATTCATGAGGTTGGTTATGGTTAAAGGAGGTATTTGTAACTTTTGGTACACATCTTGGGCCCCCATCAAAAAAGAAAAACCTTACCTTGGTGCGCGGCCCATGTTCTGATGGTGTTCTTAATTCACTCATAAATAATGTTAGTGGGCCTAGTGGGCCTGGCCCATATAGTACCAACCACCAAGAAAATTGAAATCCCTTCACCATTTATTACTTGGTGTCCAAATTGGTACTAACCAGATTGAGTTTTTGGATGACTATTTTGAAAACTTGTTGCTAAAATTCGGATCTTTCAAAATTTCACACACCAATAAAACAATTACTCAGATCCTCCGCCGCTGTCAATGGCGGACTACGACCATCACCATCACCACCACCACGCCGCCATCGCAAAAGAAACCGCCCTCCAAGCCATAAACACAATAATCCAGCTCCACTTCGAGAAAACCCTGGAGAAGAAACGGGCGATCGACCTCCAGAAGAAGGAGCTCCACAAGCTGTTCCTCTTCTTCTTCCTCTTCCTGGCCGTGGTTTTCCTGGCCCACGCGCAGCCCACGCGCCTCCAGTGCCGCCACTGCTGGGTCTCCATCGGCCTCCTCTCACTCGCCCACTTGATATTCTACGTCTCCGTCGCGCAGACACTCCGGTGCATCAACGGGTTCAAGTACCAGCGGCGGTGCCACAAGCTCACGCTGGGGCTGGCCACCGAGAAGCTCCGGGAGATGAAGGTCCGGATGAATAACGGGGGTGAGTTCGTGGAGGAGGAAGGCGGGGAGCTGGAGATCCATTACCAGGAGCCGCCGGAGAGCTATTTGGGGAAGTTCAAGAGGAACTGGGCTCTGCATTTTGGATTCTTGATCTTCACTTATGGTTTCATGGTCTCTTCTGCTGTTGTATTGCTCTGTTTTTAGTACTAATAATTTGGAGATTATTACTCTTAATTGATCACTGCCTTTTACTACTTGCATCAATTACATATTACTAGTAATTTACATTTGCTTCTTCAGCTCTTTCTTTAACTAGTCTGGTAATTAATAGTAATGTTTAAGCATTAAGGATGATGAGGGAATGGTGAAAGAGGATGTGGTTTTGAATTTGAAAATTTGAAATTGTAAAGAAAGAGCCAAACAGAAGCACAGAACCCAGATATTGACACTGACATTTGATTTGATTTGATTTGATTTGTGAATTTTTATTTGATTCAATTTTTTATTAAAAAATAATTTTTTTAAAAATTAGATACATTAATTTATTTTCATAAATATTTAGACAAACTCAATAATTTATATGCATATCATAATTTGAAGATATTTTTTTATGAATTCTTTAGAGCTTTATAAATAATTTTGTGAATTGTGAACACACCCTTGTTGGAGAAAATAAATACATTATGCACATTAAATTCTGCAAAATGACTATTTTAAAAGGTTAGGAATAAGATGTTCTGCCTCATCCAGAAATTGAATGTTAAAGTGAATAATTAATTTCGCATACTATGAACCAAGGAAAAAAAAAATTATCACTGAAAAGGCTCCTTCTCAAGACTTTTTTCCAGAAAACTATGCTGTATTGCTTGGGGGTGGTGGGAAAACAGAATAAATAGATGGGGTGACTTTTCTTTTTCCTTTTCATTATATTATTGTGTAAACTAAAACAACAAATGATACAACAGTTAAAGATTACCATTGAAGAACCTAATGGACAAACTCATCTCCTTCGTAGGATGTGGCCATTTCAGTTCAAAGCTTCACATAATGATTTGTACGCATTGACGCAGAGTTTGAATTTCTCTTCCGCCGCAGCCTGCACATAATATGCAGTAACATCAACTCATCTAACCATATTAAACATGCAAATTCGTTAGTTTCCCAAACGATGAACCGACCTGGGAACCCCCTTGATGCTTATCCGGATGCCATTTCAAAGCCGATGAGCGGAAGCTGCAGCAAACAACAGTACCTCGGCTGTTTTAGAGTATTGCTTCCAGAATCAGCTTAAACTTGAATGAAACTAGGTGATGACTTACGCGTTCTTAACATCTTCCGTCTTCAAAGGGCCGGTTGGAGGTAGACCAAGAATCGTTCTATCCGAATGTGAACCTACACTGAGTTCTTCATCCTCGGATTCTGCATCACTCACATTTTCCCACTTCTTGCTTTTCTGGTATTCCTCATCCAAACGTTCTCTCCACTCGAATCCGAATGTTGAGCTTTTCGGTGTATCACCCCTAAAAGACCATGTATACCATCTGTTGCCGAAAGTAGCTTGGAAAATATTTTCAGGCAAAACAAACTCATCCGAGAATCTTTCCCTCCTATGATCACCTAAACATAAAGGACAGCGTATATGAATTGTTACTTATACACAACAACAACAAAAACAATAATAATAATAATTCTGCAAATCAGTAATGCAATCCTTAAAATTCTAGTTAAAAAAACAAGAAGGCAAGATAAAAGGGAGAACTGGAGGACAAGATAATAAAGAAGTAAAAAAACTCACGTTTCGTCTTTTTACTGTGAGACTTCCCACCATGTCGAGAAGAAAGCTTCGACTTCGGTTTCTTGTCACAACCATCAACATCCGGGTTTTCTGTTTCATCATTAAATCTCCAAGTTTGTTCTTCATCCTAGAAATTGAGAAATCTGAGCATTCACCCCACAAGATTCAGTGATAAAGAATAAAGACTAGACACAACTAGTCTGGCTAATATATGCTGACATGGGATCTTCAGCAGATCTTGCAGATGACACTGCAAATTACACCAATATTCTGCTTCCACTCTGTTTTACACAACCAGTAATACTAGTGAAGAACCTACTAAATATAAAAATATTCTTTCAGTTCCCAGTTCGTTGAGTTTCAATGATAGGGTTAAAAGCTCATCATTTTAGTAACAAAATGAAGGGGAAAGAGGACTCATTAACCTAAATAACTTGACCATGCAGAAGTTTAAAGGTCACGATAATCGGAGTCGTGCATCAAGGAATATAAATGTAAAAATAAACAACAGCTTTTAACAAAAAGAAGCAAGAAAAGTTTACCTGAAATGAGTTTCTTGGAGCGCCGCTATTAAAAAGAAGATCTTTTAGAGCTCGCTTCGTATCAGCACGCTTTTGGCGAATTGCATATTTGATGTGTGACTGATTAAAATGTTTTTTTAATCAGATTTTCTTTCAAATGAATTAAAAGAAGAAGATGAAAAACAAATGGCATACATAGGCATAGGAAATACATGTCTCAAGCCTCAACAATTTTACATACATGGGACAACCCAACAAGGTCTTGAAGGAAGACAAAACATAGTACAGACTACAGGGTTAAATTAAATCTATGTAAGATTAACCTCTCAATCAATGTGAACAGTGAGTTACTACTAAAAATTTAATCTCTATGCAATACAAAGTTCTGTCTGTTGGCCATTGATTCTTTGGCATGTTATATCAAGTTCTGTAGCTTTATGAGAGTCTTATGGAGTACATGATTTCAATTCCAACAAAGTAACCAAATAGAAGATTTGATCACAAAAAGGTTATGTGTAAAATGAAGTAGAAATCCTGAATTGTGCTGTAATTTCAATCAGAAAAATCATACACTGCCCTACTTCATCATAATGTCACCCTATTACAGACAATCAGCACACGAGTCTTCATCTTTTAGCATAAAACAAGGTAATACAAAATGACAGCTATTTCTTAGTAACAAAGACTGCAATATTGTTAGAAAACTACATACCTTGGATGGTTTTTGTGTTCTTTTCACTTCCTGCAAAATACATTGATTATCAAACATTCTTTGTCTTGGGGCTCAGCTTCATGCTGAAATTATGTTTATGTCTCCTTCTATATCAATAAATTTTCATTTGCCATAAAATAGAATAAAAAATCGAACATTCTTTAAAATTAAGAAAATAGAAAGCATTAGATCCTCCTTTGAATCATTCATATGGAGGAGAGTTAAGAGACCTTAATCAGTCCCAAGCCAAACATTTATGAATCAATCGATTTAGCATGAACGATGATGAACCTAACAAGTCAGAGTTGTTTGGACCAAATCTTAAGCCTCCATTTTGCTCAGTCAGAGGCAAGTTTCTGCAAAAAAGAATAGCAAAGAAAATACTACTAGTATATATCTGGAATGAATCACCTCTTCTCCCTCTTCATATATCTAGCCTATCACTTCATTTGGTTCCTCTTTCATATGACTAAACTAAAGAACTAAAGTTTCCATAATGCTAATAGTCTCCAATTCAGAACTAGAACATGCCATTATATCCTAACATGATGTTAAAGCAGTTGGCAGCCATATTTAACAATACAAGATCAATCAAATACCCAGAAGTTGCACCTATATTCTTCTTATACATATCTAACATATGAACGGGACTGAAGATCAAATTCGGAAGTTATCACAACTGGATGCACAAAACAAGACAAAAGAAAAACAATAATCTTGGTGACCCAGAAAAAGCTCACCGACTTCCATTTGTTCTTCCATTTCTCGCAAGTTGCAGGCGTCGAATGAAAAGCAACAAAATTTGTTCTTGCGTTCGCCTGGGACAAAGCTGGAATCAACGAATTCGTGAGAGAAAACACTTTTCTCCATGTGGGGAGTTGCATTTTCGATTAATCGATGGGGGGGAAAAAAGGGAAATACTTTTCGCTCTCCGTCTTGGATTATGAACTCCGTTCATAAGCACCAACCATTCGATTGATAGAGAGAAAAGGAGGTGACTTTGAGGCCAAACAATGTGACGAAATTATCAAATTGCTGTCGATGTTCTTCTTCGTCTCCTGGTGGCGCGGATTAACGTGAGACGAAAACGATTAAACAAGCAAGCAACCGCAGAGAATCTCTCATTCACCTTTGCTCCAAGTTTCAGGGTATTGGAACCTCAGAACTTTGGGCCCGAATGGTTTCACTAAGTGGGCTGACATGAGTTAGGGTCAGTGGGAATTTTTTTTTGAAAAATTTAGAAATTGTATTTTGATTGATAGATAAGATATATGTGCGTATAGAAATTTGAGAAAAATATTATTTTATGGTGAATTGATGAATTTAAGATTATTAAATGTATTAGAAATTGAAAAAGTGGAAAAAAAAATTCTGGAAATGTCTCATTTAAAAATTACTACCTCCATTTCAAGTTGAATAAAATGTCTCATTTATTAGCACCTTTTTAAGTGATGTGAGATATAATTAAAATTTAATATAGATTTCTAATATTGCCTTTTTAATGAGAATGGAATGTAAGAGTAATAAGTATTATTTTTTAAAAATTAAAAATAGTCATGTATTACAATATACTCACCAAGCTAAACAAAAATGTAAATTTCTCACACCCAATGAGTTTAGAAAGAAGACCTATTTTGTGCTACTCTATACCTAGCTAGCAAATTCCAGTATAAAATTCCCCCCTTTTGCCCTTTACTAATCAATTGGGAAAATTCCATTGAGGACACTGATTTTAAGTTGCCACCACTTTGACAGTCAAGCAAATTGGAAGATCAGCACCATGATGATGTTCTGGTGAGCAACTCTTGTTCACCATTTTCTCTTCTCTGCTCTTCCCCCAAAGAACACTGTACAGCCCTCCAATCAACAATAATCCTCCAAGAATACTACATCCACAACACAAACAAAACCAAAAATTAATATTGCATTCTCTATACATTTTGTGAGTAAAAAAGTTTTATGATCAGAATGAATGAGACAAAGAAAGTGCTATATATATATATATATGTACCTTCCTAGAGTGATAGTGTCACATAAGAGGATAAGAGAAGCCAACATTGTGAAGATCATACTCAATGGTGTAGACATGGCCAAGAAGACTGGTCCTTTCCTCTCAATCACCCATGTTTGCAAGTAAAATGTTATGCCAGTCACCAAAATCCCCTGCAAATCCATTAAAACAGTCAAAAACAAAATAAAAATAGACTCATTATTTTCTTGTTAATTTGGAGGGGAAATGTATATATTCATGAAATATTTTGTGGGGTTGAGAGAAATTACACAATAAACCACTGAAACCAGGCTAATGTTCCAATCAAGCTTCCATTCATTAGGGTCTCTTTCCACAGCAATGGCAATAACAAATGTCTGAATTGAGCTGAAGAAGCAAGATAGAGTTGTGAACAGAAGCTTTGATGGGTAACTCTTCAAGGCCCAACTCTGTTCTCATCCATCAATCACAGGAGAACAATTAATTAGTACTAGTAGTTTCCAAAAATTGTTAATGAATTCTTTCTCATCATTATCTGATTCTCCAAAAACATCATAAAAAAAATGTATCAATTTTACTGAGACGACGTGGAAGTAACATTGGATATCTGAATTACCTGCAAAACCATCCAGAAGGCGAAACATGTATTGGACATGAGCATGAGGAAGACACCTTTGACCCAAGTATGTGATGGATAATTATGGGCCTGAAATTGGGCTTGATTGTGGCCCAATATGCTGGGGTTGCAAGAGAGTCCAAAATGTGGGCCTTTGTAAAAGGCAAGAGTCACAGCTCCACCCAAGCAAATTGCCATTCCGCCCAACTTCGCAGCGGCAGCTAATGTCTTCAACCTCAAAGCTTCCATCCTGCAAATTACACATAATAATAATGTTATCTTTAAATGTATATTTAAATAATTATATGATAAATTGTAAATAGTCATTCGTATATGTGAATAAATCATCATTTAACTCATCACGAATTAAACAAGTTATCTTTAAATGTAGTTTTGTTTTTGCTAAATAAGTTTAATTTTTTGGGTCCAATTTGTGTGTGAGTAGCATCTACTACTTCCTCTGTCTCATAAAAATTGTAACATTCTGTTTTTGATATTTAATTTATAATTTTTTTTTTAATATATTCACATATAATATCAAATAATTTATATGTATATATTAAATGAATGTGTCTAATTTCTAAATATATTTTTTAAAATTATTTTTAATAAAAGATTTTTTATTAAAAACTACAAGGGAGTACAAAACAGAGAGCTTTACACCATGTGCAAAAATATGACAACTGATAACTTCACAAAACAGTGGTCCTCTGGTTCTTATAATTCTTCCTTTTTTATCAGCAAAGTTTCAAATTCAATTAAAAAGCATCAAATGTGTGAGTAGACGTCACTCATAACTGATAATAACTTCACAAGATTCTTTTACATTATTTGCTTGATACATATCGCTACTTGCTACCAGTGACATTATGCGTATTTGAAAATAGTTGTTTCATTAAGGTTGTGTTCATAATTTCATCATTACCTAGCCAATAATAGTTTTGGCGGGATATGAATTTTACCATTCTGTCCTTTGTACTTAACTTATTAGTTTTTGTTTTATTTGTTGATGAAATGTACAAAAAAAGTAACATCAACATAATATATTCCTTTACTATTCATTCAAATTTTGAAAGTTTTATGGAGAAAAAAATTCCACCTAATTCTACTGAACACAACCTGATTAGCTGCAAAGTTTTGCATGGTTTTTAGGTAGTTGAAATTAATGAGATCCAATTAAACAACTACCTAAAAAGATTATTACCAAACATAGTCATGGTTCATTCTCATCTAGTTTCTAGAGTCATCCGTTTTCCAACCCTAGCCGCTTAGTGGTTTTTCTCCAAGCAATTTGCTTCTCACCATCGCTCCTCCCTCTCTCACCGTCATTATCGGTCTCTCCTATCGTCTCCTCTCACTGCGCACTCCACCGCACTGTCCCGGTCTCTCTCATCGCTCTGCTCGGTATGGAGGTCATCGATTCTCGGCTCGCAAAACTCGCTCTCTCCCACGAAGAAGATGAGATGGTGGTGGCGTTGTCAGGTGCGATCGTCTGTCAGCATGGTGGTGTGATCGTCGGCCGGATTCTGCCTGCTCGACCAGCGTGGCTGGACACTTTAATCGCCGCGTTTATGCCTCAACCCACGCCATGAGGGGTTCTATCTGGAGTGGGCGGGGTATTTAGCCAACTCTACCTGCTTCAGTATTACTATTTTGGTCCATCCGTATGGCATTTTTATTTCTTATTCATATTTTTTTGTGGATATCTAGTTAGTCGGTTTTCTCTAGTGTTTATCGTTTGGGACTTTTTTACTATGGCTTTGTGGTAGTGTCTTCTTGGTTTGGCAGATTCCTTTATGCATGCACGCGCATAGTAAGATGGCATTGAGTTTCCTGGGAACATATTTGGTATGCCGCGGCCGAGATCGAGTATCTATATTACTTCACTATGACAATATGTACTTATGTCAGGCTTTGCAACAACCTTTGCAGGAGGTGGATCGCTACCTGGGTAGTCCTGCTCTTGATTCTAGCATGTTTTAGCTTTGTTTTTTTTTTTGTTTTAGTGGAGTGTTGTCATTCCCTTGCTATTTCTCTTTTTGTTATACTTGGTCTATGTATTTGTCTTTCGTTATGTTGAACTTTGGCTTGTATATATTATTTTTCTTGAAGTAATAACAAGCTGTTTTCTGTCAAAAAATCATCTAGTTTCTAGTACTTTAAGGGTATAATGGTAATATGCTAAAAAATATAAGTTGGTGATTATTCACTTAATCTAGGTGATTAATGTGTCAATTTATATAATATATTAATCCAACTCCAATGTAGACTTCAACTAATTTGTTGGATCATGGTAGTCTAAGTCAATTTGTATATTTGCATTTTTTTTTTAAAGGCTACTATTTATTTTATTAATATATTAATATTTACAAATTTTAGTCTTCCATATTTTATTCAAAGTATATGACACAACACACCATCTTGAAGCTCTGGAGCAAGTGACTAAGCGAAATTATTATTACCGTCATTGAACTGACAGAGGTAAAAAGATGGACAAGAATATTAATTAAACACAGAACTCTGAGTAAAACCAATAAAATGGGATCTCGGTACCATATATTTGATTCATTTGCTTAATTCATTATATATTGTGACCAGAAATAAAGAACTAAGAAGAAACCATGGTTCTCCATTCATATTTGTATATTTGCATGTTACCAATATCTAAGGAAACGTTAGGCATGTTGATTTGTGATGTACTGAAAAAATAAATTGTGAGGGAGTGAAATGTTGTCAATCCATGCATGTCTTATATAATATTCTCTGACGTGTATACTAAAAACATGCAAACATGCAAATAGTGCAATGTGTTCTTTTGGGTTTGTTCTTTAAGCTGTGTTCTTTCTCTACAATTTACTAAAAAACTAAACATCTGTTAATTAACAAATTAAACATCTGTTAATTAACTGTCAGCTTCTTCAATTTTGGAACGCAATCGTTGTCATGTCGTTCTCCTGTAGTATTAATTAATTGCAGCCTGGGATTTTCTCGAGTAGCTAAATCAATCTGGGGCCATTTTAAATGTGGTTGAGATTGGAGATCAAGACAAGACACACACTCTCCCAGTCTCCATTTAATTTGGCTATGGTTGTGTACACAGAAGAATAGAAAAAAGAAAAAAAAAAGAAAAAATTGTGATTTTTTATAAATACTATATGTTAATTTTTGAAAAAGATAAAAAACACAAACAAATTCCTAAATTATTCAATCTGTCATAAATCGATCACTAAATTTTTTATCTAGCCGAAAACATTAAACTTTCAAAATTGTACCAATTTAACCACTGTGTTTCATTTATGATGATATTTAAGACGAGAAAACAACGCGGATTGAGTATAAAGTTAAACCTAAAGTGTCTCTAACTGTTCAATTTAAAAAAAAACAAACGCGTTAAGAGAATATTACGTCGTTTTCCATTTTCCTAACCGCGTT
>JBBYHH010457932.1:0-11382 GCA_038382905.1 Daphne laureola
TTAGTGGCTAAGTAAGTGACGTTACTTAATGGTTAAGTAACATAGTAACTAAGTTATGTTACTTAGTGGCTAAGTAAGTGATGTTACTTAGTGGTTAAGTAATGTAGTAACTAAGTTATGTTACTTAGTGGCTATGTAAGTGACGTTACTTAATGGTTAAGTAACACAGTAACTAAGTTGCGTTACTTAGTGACTAAGTAAGTGATGTTACTTACTGGTTAAGTAACGTAGTAACTAAGTTACGTTGCTTAGTGGCTAAGTAAGTGACTTTACTTAATGGTTAAGTAACATAGTAACTAAGTGATGTTATTTAATGGTTAAGTAACGTAGTTACTGAGTTACTTCTAGGAGAAGTTTCTGAGCACTTCTCGGAGAAGTTACTCAGCCACTTCTAGGAGAAGTTACGAAGTTACTTCTAGGAGAAGTTACGAAGTTACTTCTAGGAGAAGTTACTGAGCCACTTCTCGGAGAAGTTACTAAGTAAGTCCTCCCAGTCAAACACACACCTCTGGATACTTTCGAAGTTATTGCAAAACACTTCTTCATCTTTTCCTCTCACTTTCAAGACCGAACTCTGCAAGTTTTCTAGGAGCATTTTGGGTGGATTCAAGTGTGTTTCTTCAACATGTCCAGCCTCTTGTCATCACACAAAATTGGCCCTCTCATCATCAACAAGAACCGGCCACAATCTTGAAGAAATTCAAGGTGTTCATCAAGAGTTCAAGTGGAGCTTACATTTTGGAGCAAGGATAACTATCATTTTGCTGTAATTCCAGAAGAAATGTACACTTCTTCTCCCTAGTATCATGCTAGATCTCCTTCTACTCTTCTTGATGCTTGGATTATGAAAGAGGCATGATATGAATGCAACATCATGCTATGAATTTACATGAAATATGAAATGAACAAAAGGACGTATATGTATGTCTTACACATGTATGAGACTGAATAACATGTTAATGGTAGATCTAAAAACAACAGTTAATTTAGGGATGCAAAATTTTATCTCTTCTTTCTTATATTTATTTTTTGTGTACTTCTTTTTTGGTGAATCAATTAGTGTAATGTTGATTTTTTTACTTAGTTGAGTCATAATTCCTGTCTGTAAATACTATTTTGAAGATGAATCTATGTTATACACTGTATTTCCAAGTCATACATAGAAATATTGTTGTAGAAGATTATTTATAGATTGTCCAAGTTGGACAGTTCATAAAAAACAATTAATAAATAGGATTATTTTTGGATTTGTATGTTGTTCACAGTTCAATATATTTTGTTAGCATTTTTTCATGTTCCTCATTATATCAGGTTTGCAAAAAGCAAATCAAATAATTCGGTATAATAGATAACTGGGACGAAGTGCTGCCGAAACTTACATAAACCGTGTACAATATAGAGTTCCAAAAGTCTAGCATTTATTGTGTTTTTATGAATAGGATAAGATTGATGAGGCCTTTAGGTGATTAATCTAATTCTGTCTTAAACTCATTATTGTCTGTCTTTAATATTCATTAGTAGGAGTAACTTTGGCTGAAGGACGTGCTTGGATTTACCAACATAAAAGTCATAAGACTAGTCAGATGTTTTGTGAATTTGTTTTTAATGTTGCTCAGGAGATTGATAAGAGCGAGGTTAAATGTTTTTGTAAGAAATGTAAAAATATCAAGTTCTCTGATAAAACTACTATTGAGAAGCATTTACTGAAATATGAATTTAAAGATGATTACTATGTAGGTATCTTGATGGTGAGGAACCATGTATTAATCCGACAATTTATGAACGTAACAATGAATATAATGAACCTTCATCTTCAAAAAATGTATCTTCATCTAGAAATGAGCACACAATTAATCATGGTAATCAGGGATGGGGTGCCAACAAATGATCGAGACATTTCTGTTGAGTAGTTTTGGACATGAAAATAGTGGAAATGATCATTTCAACATGTATGGTTTTGAAGAGAATGAAGATGTCATGGATGTTGACGTTTCAAATGAAAAGGCACAAAAGTATTAGCAATTGTTGAAAGATGCGGAAGAACCATTATATGATGGGTGTACGGAACTCACGAGA
Source organism: Daphne laureola (assembly GCA_038382905.1). NCBI lineage: Eukaryota > Viridiplantae > Streptophyta > Magnoliopsida > Malvales > Thymelaeaceae > Daphne > Daphne laureola. The sequence goes on from JBBYHH010457932.1 coordinate 2,077, forward strand.
ATACCAGCTTTGACAGAGATTTTGAGTATTAAAATTCAACACATACATCTGATGCAGCTTTCAGTAGCATACTGAAGTTTATGAACCGTACATTACCTAATAAAAAAGCATTGCCAGCAAACATGGATAAAACAAGAAGGATAATCAAAGACTTAGGCTTACCGTACCATAAGATTCATGCGTGCGAGAACAACTGCATGTTGTTTTATCATAACAACATCAACGAAATTTTATACAAAGTGTGTGATGTGTGCATGTATATGGAAGAGAGCATGAATGAAGGTGAGAAACGGAAGGCGAAAAAGGTTTTGCGCTATCTACCGGTAACTGAGCGTCTGCAGCAGATTTTTATGTTGTCCAAAATAGGTGAATTTATGACTTATCATACGAGTTTAAACGAGAATTCAAATGGTATTATTGGACATCCAAGCCAATCTAAGGCATGGAAACATGTCAATAATGTTTATTCGGATTTTGTGCAAGATGTTAGAAACGTACAGTTGGGGTTATGTATTGATGGATTTAACCTAATGTGAAATACGAGTAACCCATATTCGATGTAGCCGGTATTTATCACGGTATACAATATGCCACCTAATATATTCATGAAAGAGGCACACATTTTCATGACATTATCGTAATGTTGATGTCTTCTTATGACCGTTGAGTGAAGAGTACAAAGCTCTATGGAGTACAAGTGTATTAACTTGGGATGCATACCGAGAACAAAACTTTATGATGCGAGCATGTCTTCTTTCACTATGCCATTGCAACAAGGCTTACTACAGACATATCCGTGGTTCATCCGTGGTTACTAACCACGAATACTGCCGTAGTAAGGCTGTTGTTAAAATGGTCGCAGTAAAAAATCTAACCATGGACAAGGGCGAAGTTAGTGAACTACGACCATACCACAAACAAGGGCGCGGTAAAGGATTTGTGGCCTGCATCTACCAATAGTTCCCTCTTATTACAGCATTAATTAATTTTTTCTTTGCAATTGAAATTATACTAAATCAAAACTAATATAATTATGAAATACGTTATCAAACTAAATATTTAAATCATATTAAATACACAATTAATGAAACATAGATGATAACATTAATAAATATCATAATACACTTGAGTTAAAAAAAGAGTGACTTTACAACTAAATGGAGCTTAATTAGCAGCACTTCACATAAAAATGGGGGATTTTACTGAGTTTCTCATCCAAAATGCACTTATGATGGAGAACACGTCTCTTTGTCTTCAACAAAACCCTTCATCTTCTCCGTCGTTTCCTAATTCCAGATCCAGCACTTCAAACATATTTACTAAAACCCAAAACACTACAATAAACTCTAAATCTCATTATTCCCCTCACAGGTAAATATTCGAAACTATCTCCAACTACAAAATACTACTCCCTTCATCCTTAAATAATTGATTCATTTATTTTGTTGTTTTCTAGGTATTTAATCTATGATTTATTTTCATGAATGTTTTGACATATAAAGTTAATCAATTTGTATGTGTATTATAATTTGCAACATTTCCTTTCCAAATATATTTTTTTTTTGAATTTTTTCTTTACTATTTATCTTTAAAAAAATTGAGTCATTCAGTGCTACACACATGAAAGTCAAATGAATTAATTATTTAGGGACGGAGGGAGTATATACTTAGGTCCCTAACTTTCTTATGCGTTATAGTTCAATCAAAATTGTTTCTTTAGGCATGAAATTTGTGAATATACATGGATATTCTACAGTGAAAAAAAGGGAAAGAAATTTCAAATTTTATAATTCTTTCGAAGAAACTATAGGGTTTTTAACAATTCATTTGAAATTATTTAACATTACATTTTTTATTTTATTTTTAAAGGCTTAAAAAAATTCACTTTTCAAAATTTTCTTATTTATTTATTTATTCATAAAAGTGGTTTACCATAAAAACATCAAATTGAGATGAGAGTAATATATATATCATTAAGATTGTTCCATCATGTATGTAAAGTTTTAGTTCAGTTTTAAAAATTCTCCCTAAGCTATGTACTTAAAAAACGCATATAAACATTCCAATTATTATCTTTCTTACCGTAATTTGCATTCCAATTATTATCTTTCTTGTTTTATGTTTGATCATCGTTTCTACTTATACTCGTATTTTTTTTAAACAGCAACTAATGCCTGTGGGTGCAACATTAGTACCAGTATAAAACTAAAGCATGCAGATTTGAAAATCCCTCTTTGTTTGAGATCCTTCTCTCCCAGTTTGTCATACAGCACTCACTTCATTGTCATTTCCATTTGCGGACAGTAATTTGCTTTCCAATTACTCATTTTATCTCAATTGATTGACCCATTTGACTTTCATGTTTCAAGCTCAATGTTTGACCCAAATATTTACAAAGATAAATAGTGAAAAAATTCCCAAAAAAATATACTTAGAAAATGTATGTTGAAAATTATGATGCGCATGAGTTATTTAACTTTAAATGTCTAAATATTCATGAAAAAAATCATAGGTTAAATACTGTGAAACAACAAAAACAAATGAACCAATTATTTGAGGACAAAGGGAGGTCCTTTTTTCATGTTTTAAGGTTGATTGTGTTTTCTACTTATCATCAGTACTCCCTCTGTACCATAAAAATTGCAGATTTTGCTAATTTGGAATGTCCCTAATTAATTGAGGCCTTTCCAGAGCTGGGCATGATGTGATACAAATTGACTTTCAAGTTTGGCATTGAGGTGTGGTTGAGCTATAGTGGGGGAAATGTTGAAAAAATATTTAACCACAGTGGTGAAAGGGAATGATTAATGATCATTTGATAGCATCATGCATTAAAGTTGGTTTTATTTCATTATGGACTCAAAGTGGTTTTATTACTTTTTAAAAAGCTAGTTTACCTCTGTAAATTTGGGATCAAAGGTGGCTATTATTACTCTTTCATTTCTAGTAGCTCTACCCACAGCAGCAGCACTGCCACCAAATTAAGAATCAGGGTAGTTTCGCTTAATTACTGCTACTACTCCTACTCTGCTGTCGTTCTTGCTGCTCTACTACTTGTGCTGCGCTTCTACTAGTCCTACTGTTTCTACAACCACTAGCACTGCCACCAATTTCTGATAAGGATGGAAAAGGGTATATAAATGAGAACCAAGGGTTTCAAATTCTTAAAAAAAATTTTAGGACCATAAGCATAGCTACACAAAGTATACAACTTTACAGAACTTTCTCTGTTACCCAGAATCTGAATGTAGTTAGTTTTGTCTTAGTAGTTCGTTTGTCTTAGAGGAGTGGCCTTTCTTTATGCTTGGAAGCTCTCGAGTCCTTTCTCTTCACCTTATCCCATGGTCTGCGTAGTTTCAAATTGCTACATGATTTTGTTTTTTGCCCTAAAATGGAGATACTGCTATTCTCCATTTTTTAAGTATGCAAAGAATTACAGGACTGATTCTAGAATTCTTGAAAGGTTGGTGGCACTAAATCAAAGAAGTGGATGGAATATGCTTTCTGTTGTAACATTTATCTCCAAAGGCTAATGGTTTACTTCTCAGAAATCTTTGTCAGGGTTTAGTGTATATTCAGTTAAATTCAAATAATTAGTCTTTTCTGTGAAACGGTGGTCTATTGTTTGCTTTATGCTTATGCGGAGGATATTTTATAGGTGGAGCTTGTACTTAACAGTCTTTTTACACATTAAAACGAAAATCTGTTGTGATAAATTAGGCACATGATGGAGGTGTTGTAGCTATTGAGCTTTCAAGAGTTATTGGAGGCGCTCCACAGCTTCTTACAATTGGTGTGGACAAGACATTAGCTATATGGGATACAGTCTCTTTCAAGGTTAACTTGAGATTCTTTTTTCTAATTCTGTTTGGACATAAGATAGGTTGGATTAAAATTTGCATATTCATGTAGAATTGACATATGGCGTTACTGTACAGGAGTTACGCCGAATTAAGCCTGTTCCAAAGCTTGCTTGCCATAGTGTGGCATCCTGGTGTCATCCTAGAGCTCCTAACCTTGATGTCCTAACTTGCGTTAAAGATTCTTATATATGGTATGCACCTTGGGTTTCTTTATATGTTTCTGTTCAGATTGTGCTGGAAACTTCAATCAAGGTTATCCACGTATCCCGTCATAGGTTTAAGTTCGATCTCTATGTTGTAGCTTATATCTAGAAGTGTTAAGTATGCTTTCTTTATTTGCTATACTGTGACTGGATGCAAACTCTAGCTGCTGAGTTTGAGGGATTCTTGTGGCCTATTATCTTATTGATTTTGTTCAAATTATACTGGAATTAAATTGCCGGGTCACTAGAAACAGAAGATGTAAATTAGATTGATGCTGTCCAAAGGAGTAAAGGATATGCTGATAGTCTCGGACTCATTTTGGGAGCACAAACTGAACAAAGCAGTCCATTTGAATGGGACCCATCTGAATAGATAGGAGTCACATGTTGTTAGCAGCCCAATTGAAATATACAGTATCTATTTGCTTATTGCAAAATTAATTCAGAAATTTGTTCTTGTGTAGGGCTATTGAGCACCCAACTTATTCGGCTCTCACTAGACCATTGTGTGATCTATCTTCCCTTGTTCCTCCTCAGGCGGTTTCACCACACAAAAAACTTAGGGTATGTACAGCATGTTTCTGTTATTGTTAATGCTGTTGTTGCTGCTGTTAGTTTCATAATTTTTATGTAGCTGCTGAGATTTAGTTACAAAAAGCATGCTAACAGTATTGAATTTCATTCTTATTTTGTCACAATTGAGTCATTTTACGAGTGATGATAGATAGAACTTCTTAGTCTGTATCCTTATGTAGTCAGAAGAAAAGGATATGTGAAGACTTACAAAGTCAAGGGCTGTTAGGAGTTAGTGAAGCTATACCTGGACTTATTATTTGATGAATCTCCTTTAAGCTTATTTGAAAAGTCAACGTGCCTGCTCGGTTTGCATGTGTTTTGCTTTTAATTGCTTTCTTTGTGTTTGAAAACATTGTGACATTCCTTTTTGAAACCCCCCTTTTTTTAGGAATCTGATTGCATTCATGGGCATTATGGTCATGCACTCAATTCTTATGAGTTGATAGACACTGAGTTGGTTGTTGATTGTTTTTCTTCTGCAAAATGTTTGCTCCTTTACCTTTGTTGTAAACATGTTGGCATCATGAAGTCGTTGGTGTTTGTCTCTTGGATCTGATGATATTCTTGTTGAGGTCGACATTGTTACCAGGGGAAACACTATTAGAGTTTGATGCTATACCATGAAATGGCAACCAAATTTAGATGTGCTTGCTCTTGTCATTGCCATGTTGTGATGAATCTATTATTGGTCAGTTGCTCAAACTTTTAAAGCTTGTAGCTGTTCTGATTGTTGAATGCACTTGGCATGCATGTGCCTTGCCAAAAGTACGAGTAGTTGTTAACTGAAGAGAAATAAAAAAATGAGAATTGTAGCTTTCCCAGGTAGTGTGACAGTTTTGCACTCTGCATCCTGTGGTTTCATGAACATGCTAAACATGTAACATACCTGGCTGGGATGACATAATTTTATGCCTATTCAATAGGTACTTAAGTTGCAGTAAGGGTAGTATTGAGTTAAAACTGGCCATTGGTTATGGATTCTTCTGTTAATCCTATATTTGTGACACTGCAAAACTTGGCCATGTTTCAGAATTTCTAAATGTGATTTCTGAGGGTTCCAAGCTTCTTGGGAATGTTTCTAGATCTGAAAGGTTAACTGGAATTATAGGGTCCGCCATCAGTGGATTGATTTTTGTTTTTGTTTTTTTCTTTTTGGTATATTTCGTGGCTTGAACTATAGATATGAGGTCAGAGGATACCCATGAACCTGAGGATGAGACCATTGTGCCAGAGGCTTGAGTTCACCTGTTGGTTGAATTAATGGTCCTCAATTGCTTTTCACGTATATGCCATTTTTAAGATCTAATGGCCTAAAAAGTATGGATGTAGGAAGCACATAATTTCAGAAACCAGCATGATATATATAGTTTTTTTTTGTTGTTGTTGTTGTTGTTGATGATGATGATGATGAGGCAATGAGTCATTCTTTTCCTTTACATTGCAGTTATATTGTTCGACTGCGGAAGATTTTGTTTACGTTAGATGCTATATGCACTTCTGATTTTATGCTGATGGGGAATGTCAACTTGATTAAAATAGTCATGTTGCAGGTCTATTGCATGGTTGCACATCCTTTGCAGCCTCATCTAGTTGCTGCTGGAACCAATATTGGTATAATTGTCAGTGAATTCGATACTAAATCCCTTCCTCCTGTGGCTCCACTTCCAACCCAACCTGGAAATAGAGAACATTCTGCTGTTTATGTTGTTGAAAGAGAACTGAAGCTGCTAAACTTTCAGTTATCCAACACTGCAAATCCATCCCTTGGAAATAATGGATCGTTATCGGAGACTGGAAAAGTCAAAGGAGATACATTTGATCAGTTACAAGTGAAGCAGAGTAAAAAGCATATAAGTACTCCTGTTCCCCATGATTCATATTCAGTTGTTTCTGTCAGTAGTTCAGGAAGGTTAGTTGCTGCCGGGGATTTATTTATTTATATTTATTGGAGCCGGTGATTGTTAGAGGTAGTCTGTTATTGCTGATTTCTAGATGTTTGTGAAAAATGAGAATTTAGCATGTTCTCGCATTATGGCACAGCTGCTTAGAACTGATTAGGGCACCAGCCAAAACATCTTGGTCAATAGCTGTTACAATAAACTGTAAACCATGTGAAAAAATTATAAATAAAATGTGGTTTTATGGAAAACAATAGGTTCTGGTGAGAGTGAAACTATTAATAGTGGTGCAAGGTTAAGCAACATATATAAGTAGAATAACAAAGTTATAGATAGTTATTTTTTATACAAATTACAGGTTGATTATTGTTGAGGAAGGCGTAATCAATTGAATCTTGATGGAAGGAGTTTTATTACCATAACACTAAATGGAGAAATTCAACTGTCCAATGAATGGGAAATACAGCAAAATGTTTTTTGATCATTTGGGGCATTGCTAGCGTAAGTCTTGCAAGATGACTTTTCTCTGGAGATGGGAGAGAAGGCATGGGAGTTGCGAGTTGAACCTTGGAGCTCTTGGTAAAAATCACAATTTTATTGGTTGACCTTTGAGCGATTTTGACGTTGTCCCCTTTCCTTTGAAGTGTACTTGGATTATTATTTACTGTGTGTTTAGATTTTCCTCCGTGGAATGTTCTTTTAGGCTGCAAATACTGCATACAGGAACTTCAGTTATTCAAATCTTAAGTTACTACCAAGTCAATTTCACTGATGCCCTGACCAAAAACTTGATATACGTTTTTTCTGTCATTCTTCAAGGCACTTAAAAGGCCATAATAGCATTTACAAATTGTTATCTAGTTTTCTCCCCAAACCTTATGGGGCGTTTACGTATACAATGCCTCTGTTTGGCACTGTTCTCCCTCCTGCAATTTTTTTTACCAAGTCAATTAATGCCATGATGGCTGACGTACGCACTCCACAACCAATCATATTTGAGTCTTGGTCTACAACTCTACGTAGTTAGGTTTTATATTCTTACAATGATATTGACATGCAGGTATCTCTCTATTGTGTGGCCGGACATTCCATATTTCTCAGTGTACAAGGTTAGTGATTGGTCAATTGTCGATTCTGGAACTGCAAGACTTCTAGCCTGGGACACTTGTCGTGATAGATTTGCTATACTAGAATCTGCATTGCTTCCTAGAATGCCCATTATTTCTAAGGGGAGTTCATCAAGAAAAGCCAAGGAGGCTGCAGCAGCTGCTGCCCAAGCCGCAGCAGCTGCTAGTGCAGCTTCTGCTAATGTACAAGTGCGCATTCTGCTGGAAGATGGGACATCCAACATATTAATGAGGTCTATTGGCAGCAGAACTGAACCGGTATCTGATCTCTTTTTACTTATCATAGAATGTGTTAATTGTGGAATTCAGAGGATTCATGTTTTCATCTAGTTGTGTCATTAACACATTCACCCAGGAAAAGATGAAATTTTTTCTTTTTTGGGCTGTTCCACAAATTGAAATATTTCCTTTTAAAGAAACTTCTCAACAACACTTTTACTCTATTAACCTCAATGTTCCTCCTCTAGTTAAAAAGTAACTTTTGTCTTGTATAGCAATTAGCAATACTCTTTAATATCCATGTCCAGTCAAACGTTTCAACATTTGTGGGATGGAGGGAGTATCTGATATGCCTAAAATTAATGCTCCCTCTGTCCCACTTATTTTGAAACGTTTTGATTTGACACAAGGATAAAGGTAAAAAGTTTTTGGCTTTTGACTTATTTTTTACCCGTTCTCATATTGAGGACGTAATCAGACACAGAAATCGAGAAACATTTGTAAACCAAAATCAGCTACTTCCGTCCTCAAAAGATTGATATATTTGACTTCCATGTTTCAAGTTCAATGTTTGACTCAAATATTTACAAAGATAAATTGTGAAAAAAATTCACAATAAAAATATGTAGAAAGTTTACATCTCAAAGTATGATACGCATATGAATTATTTAACTTTAAATGTCTAAATAGTCATGGAAAAAATCATAGATTAAATATTGTAAAACAACAAAAACAAATGTATCAATTTTTTGAGGGAGTATAAGAATGAACAGTCCAAGTTAAAAAAATTGAACAATTAGAAAATTGAGTACAAAACATATTTGAAGAAGAAAGAGACCAATATTGACTATGTTTCGGTATCTTAGTGTTTGAGTTTTGGAAGAAAGGATAGTTTGGTAAGTTAGAATAGAAAAAATAGCTAAAATGGGAAATGTTGCATAATTTAGCGACGTCTGCAAATAGGAAGTGTTGCAAGACTTGTGGAGCAGAGGGAGTAAATTTACCTTTACGGACTGTCATGTGTCCTACCGGAGTGCATAGTTTGCTTTCTGGACGTTCTGCTGGCTAATATTTTAAAACCCACACTATTAATGGAAGAACTACCACTTATTTTATCTGATGGTACTTTGTGACCTCAATATGGTGAATCAGGCATTTCTTATTGACCTAGTATAACTTCTATTGGAAATGAAATTTGACAACAGAAAACTGAAGAAGTAAGCTGTCTAGTTAAGCAATTCAATAATTATAATTGTATTTTTTTCTGACCTAATTTGTTCATGTTCACTAGAAAAGAAAGGCTTTTCTGTCTTGTTATTTTCTTCAGTACTCACGAGTACGTTTATACATATACAGGATCTCATAAATAGGAAAGTAAACTACTGGATTAAGGCAAAAGAATCATTCCTATTAGCTACTT
>JBBYHH010458043.1:0-11382 GCA_038382905.1 Daphne laureola
AAGCCACTGCGCGTGATCTCCGGCATGACCGGGCACGGGTCTTCCTTGGGTATCATTACCTGCAATCAGTGAAGAAGCAAGAAAACACAAAACAATCTCAAACAAGGTTTGGCCTGCAACTTTTATCGAACACCTAATGAGCGGGATAAATGCGATGTTCCGCTAACCACAAGACTAACCTGGAGGCAAGCATCGAACATGGGCCAGACAGACTAAACGGCCGGAGAAGCGCAGAAAGGAGAGCAAAATTATGGTCGAAACAGGGAGTGAGTAGTGCCATTTCTGAAAGAGGAATGCAAAGGATGCATACCGGGGAGGAAAAGTGCAACCAAGACTATCAATGTGCTTTTTTGAATTTCAAAACATCGCACAGAAGCTAACCGATGCAAAATCCCAGCCACATACGTGTTGACATCTCCCCGAGAATTGTGAATCTTGAGAGCATAATGAACATCGACGTGCGTCACCTAGCACATACAAGCCACACGTAGTTTAGGACCCATACCCTACTCCGCCTGTGCGGGGCTCTTTGGTACACTATCCAACCAAGCGCTGCAGGCAGACATCGCACGGAAGACCTCTTGCACAGGAGCGCCAGTTACCCTATCATGGGCACGCAGAGATGGCCCCCACTGGCATGCACTGCAGCAGGCATCACGCGGAAGTGACCGCCCCTCGCGTCCATGAATCCAAAACTCCTACGTTCCCCCAAATGTCATCTCCCACATTCCCCACTCTAGGCACACGATCCACTCCCTCACGACGTGGAGCATCCCTATGACATGCGAACGTGGGCAAGGGAACTGAATGGGAAGTACCATATATAAGGAAGTTCATCTGAGAACAAAGGTACAATATTCTCTCGAATAAGACACTACTAAGTCCTTGCCTGAACTGACTTGAGCGTCGGAGTGTGCTTCTGAGGTCATAACCTTGGTTCTTTTGCAGGTTCGGACTCACCACCGGAGGAATACCAGAAGTACAGAGTCACAGTATCCAGATAGCCGAAGTCCAGGCTACCAAAGATAACCTAAGAAGAAGAGCAGAATCAGATCATATCACCTGACAAACACATATCAGACAAATGGATCACAATCAGATCAGAATTATAATAGAAAACTTCTTCTTAAACTTACTCTAGCTTGCATGATGTCAGATTCAGATGTCCATGCCTTGATGATCAAATCTGTGTAGTCCAAAATCACAGAAGAAAATCCTTAAACTTAACCAGACTTGTCATGTTTAGACTGACCGCCTGTAGTCCCACTTCTCATTCCAAGGTAGTTCAAATAAGAAGTTGATTAGGCTCCTCACAGAACTATCCTGGAATCGATCAGTGAAACAGGGGCTTTCCTGTCGAAACACACCCCTCTGAAGTCCCTTCTTGGACTAATACATGTTTTGATAACCAATTCTAAAAACCATGCTCTGATACCAAGTTATCACCCCCCTCATTCAGCGGAAGCATCAGAACGGGGTGGAGAGGGGGAGTGACTTGTTCGGAACGGAGGCCTATTTGGTGCAGCGGTTCCCATAACCCGACCCAATGTACCTTAACTTAATGCATTCCCAAGCATATCGAAATATGGCACATTCAAAAGGTACAAATGAGGGGGATGGAACTTCAATTCTTTACTCACAAACACTTAACCAAAACGTTCATAACACTTAGGCGTATAACCACAACCAATTAGGACTATAAAAATCTTATCTTAAGAAACATCACAAACATGTCCATACTTATCCATAACATACACCAAGCATCAAGGAAACATGGACAAGGTAGATTTGCCACTTAAATACAATGAACATAACTTCAAATCATGCAAGCAGCTGATCAATCATACAAGTGTCAAAATATGATATGTGCTACATGTGCATATGCATCTTCACCTAAACAGCCAGACCGAGCGGAATACAAGAAGAACTTGAGGGATCGAAATAGAGGAGTACACAGATGATCACCTCAAGATTACTGTTGCTGCTAACAAAAATAAAGGAGTTAACCATTAGTAGTTTCACAAGTGCTCATCCATAAATCTCAAGCAGAAACAAACTCAATTGAGATCAACCCCACACAGAAAATGAACTAACATCAAGGAGCAATATATACCTGAACACACAAATCACAGAAAATCTAACAGAGCTACTCCGCAGGTTGCTTATCAGAAGCTCCTGAACAAGATTAATCATAAGGGGGTGATTCATCGAGAGGAACTCAGTAAGAGCTTAGGTAAGGGTAATGGTCTGAAAAACAACCTGCAAAAAAGAGGTTAGTATGCCATGTTCTAAATAATTTATACAACCTAGTATCACATGAACAATGATTTGCAAAATGACATGACATGTAAATACAGACATCCCAGAGGATGGAAAAATAGATGTCCTGGAGGACAGAAGCACAGATACGATAGCTCCCGATGGCCAAAACCTAACAGACTGGTTCAGAATCAGAGTAGACGCATGGTACCAGTAAGGGGCCTAGGTTTCCCCAAAATTGTCATAATCCCATAATTGATCATCAAATGACCAATGCACATCAAATTCACAAAATTGATTATCAAATGATCAATGAATATCAGAAACACATAAGTAGACATCCTGAGCTTCAAACCTGCATACCATTAACCTTGCCATGTAACTAGCCCTGGGGATCACCGGGCCCTACCATCAGCCCGTGACTAGCTTTAACAAACTTGCCATGCATGAAAATAACTCCCATAATGCATAAATAAGAGAGTTAAACCCTTACCTGAAAAATTGCACACTTCAAGTACCAACCCGAGCAACCACATTTCTAACAAAATTCTGGCAGGGTATCAGCTGGATTTTCATGATGCCCAAACATAGAAAACGCAGCTGAATAACCACACAACAACAAGGAATACAATCAAACCATTGATCAACATCCAAACCAAAAGAAGCTCTAAATCAAGCTCATCAGTTCGGCCATGTCACAAAAAGAAGACCAACCAAGCAAAATGTTGTCAAACATCCATTTGACAATTTAGAAGCCCAATCTCATTCCTATCTCAACTCAAATCCATCAATCTTCAAAAAACATAACGTTAATTCATCAATCATCAAATTCGGCCACATGAAGAACAAGAGGCCAACCAAGTGAAATGTTAACAAAAATCCACATACTTATTTTCGAACTCAATTTCATTCCTAATTCAACTCAATTCCAACATTTGACAAAGAACATCAATCTTGAATAATCTCCCAATAAATTCGGCCAATATGAACAATTAAAGGGGAGTGATCTAATCATTCTCATATCAATTTAGAAGCTCAATTCCATCACCAATTCAACATAAATCCTTAATTCCACAAAGAACACATGCTTGAATTTTCCCACCTAAAAATTGGCCAACACATGAACAACAAAGGGGGGAATTTCCAAGACAACCCAAGAAAGATTTGAGCCATTATGCATCCTCACAACACCTTAGAATCACAATTTCATCTCATCTTCATCAAATCAAGAGATCACAAAAATAGCCCTAGTTCATGACATGATACAATCGGCCAACACAAGGGAGCCCATTGAGGAAAGCTTAATAACACTTCAAAATAGACTCAAATCCAAGATTACCTCAAGAAAAAATTGAAGATCTTGGTGGAGAAGAATTTCTCAAAATGGAGCCCAAATTTTGGCCTTAAAGGGAGAGCAAAATGAAGCTCAAAACACCTCCCAAACTTAATTCCACCATGAAATACTCAAGAAAACTTGTTTACCTTCTTGAATCCTCGAACAATCTTGAAGATTTGATGAAGAAATGAAGTAAGAACTCCTTAAAGAAGAAGTGAATAAAATCGGCGATGGAGAGGAATAAAGAAGAAGATAATGTTTTCTCTTTCCTCTTTTCTTCCTATTCTTATCTTTATCCAAAATAATATTATCTCTTTTTTTTCTTACTACCTCACTTTCTTTTTTATTTTAAATTACCAATCATAAACAAAATATCTCACCTTTCAACTCCTTCATTTTTCACCACCACAATTAATTCCAAGATATTTCCTTCCTCACCACACCTTTGTGACAAGTGTAATCCACTTCCATATCATAATATACTTTTCTTACTTATCTCATGACATAATATATAATATCATCTCTTCAACCCAAAAAACCTCATTTTCCCTCCCACTTTGGATCCAGATTAAGTTTTCCAAATTTAACATCCATTTTCCTCCAATTTTCCAAAATGACCATTTTGCGTCCGAAACTGAAATTTGGCAAAATGGTCCGGGATTCACATACCAAAACCAAAATGTGAAATCCTATCGGAATGAATCTCAAATGAAGTCCCGGGACATGATACTTAATAGAAAACATGCCCCGCATTTTCAAGACGGAGTCCCGGTACTATAGACTCTGGCCACTGATCAAAATATTCAGAAAACATTACCAACATCCTGGGGCGGGCTGTAACAGAAACTATTCATACCCAACGGCTATGAATTGATGTCAGAAGCTTCTACACATTTGTGAAGCACTTGGAACCTATAAATGCCAAAGAGAAGATGAAGACAAAACACACACAATTCATACTCTATATATTCTGTGAATACTCTTCATCCTCATCAATCACTCACACAGATCAGAAAGAAACTCTTGATCTATCACTCAGAAAGTTGCAATCAACCTGAAGATCATCTTTGACTACACCAGAAGAGAGTTTTACATAAACAGAGAAGCCTACTTTACTCTTTACATCTTTATTTTGTAAAAGAGGCTATCTTTCAAGTTTATATTGATCAACATCATTAGTTGGTGGTGGTAGACCACTTCTACATCACTGATTAAGTGATACTTCCCAAGAAAGAGGAAGGTTGATAGATTGCTCTATCAACACGTTGATCATAGCATTACTGTCATTCTTTCTATGTCTTGTTAGTCAGGCAACCTTGGCGTAAAGTCTTGTAGGTCAGGCAGCCATTGTATAAAGTCTTATTAGTCAGGCATTTGAGAAAGTCCTGTTAGTCAGGCACCTTGTTAAGTCTTGTTAGTTAGGCATTGTAGCGTAAAGTCTTGTGTGTCAGGCAGTGTTTATTTAAGTAATGTGTGTCAAGCACTCTGTATAAGCTCTATGTGTTAGGCCTCAGTTCTAGTAGAGAAAATCTCAAATGTGACTTGAGTAGAGGACGTAGGTAGTGTTTACCGAACCTCTATAAATCCTTGTGTCTCTCATTCTTCTACACAATTATGTCAGTGTATACCATCAATGCATTGATATCTTACTGCTACAAGTATACTCAACTCTGATATTATCAACGTATTGATCTGAGGGTTTTGGTTGAAAAGCCAAAGGTTTTAAATCTAGTTTAAGATCAATTCACCCCCCTCTTGGCCATACTTGGGTCTACAATTGGTATAAGAAAAGGTTTTCTTTTGAAGAACATTGTGGTTTAAAGAAGATCAGATGACCAACACATCCATGTATGAAGGACAAATCACAACCAAGCCTCCATTCTTGGATGCTATAAATTTCAACTGGTGGAAGAACAAATTCAGGATCCACATCCAATCCATTGACTTTGCCATATAGAGATGCATCATCATGGGAAATCATATTCCTACCAAGAATAATGTTGAAGGAATGGAAGTTCCAAAGGAGTATTCAGAATATGCAAGAGATGATGATCAGATGTGCACACTCAATTCCAAAGCTATCAACATTCTCTACTTTGCAATAACTCCTGATCAATATACTCTCATCTCCTCATGTGACAGTGCACATGACATATGGAATAAGCTTCTAGTCACTTATGAAGGCACTGCTCAAGTGAATGACTCCAAGAAGCATATGCTAGTCAGAGCATATGAGTTATGCATAATGGAGCCAAAGGAGAGAATTGAACACATGTTAAAGAGAGTCAATGAGATACTCACACCTCTCAAGCTACTGGGAAAAGCTTATACAAATGAAGAACTAGTCAGGAAGATCCTATAGAGTTTGCCTCCTAGATGGAAAACCATTGTGGAAGCCATTAATGAAGCTGGAAGAATGGAAACACTCACAATAGATAAAATTTTGGGCAAACTACTCACCTATGAGATGAAAGAAAGAGAAGAAGAGAGAATCCTCAAAAAAGGAAAGAACATTGCATGTAGATTGAAGGACATCCTCAATATGACAAAGAAGACAGTGAAGATGAAGCTTCTCTTATTGTAAGAAAGTTCAGGAAGTATTTCAAATCTAAGAGCATATATACTGATAGAGAAAAGAAACATGGAAGAAACTCCTCAAAGGTGCCAATTTGCTACAAATGTAATGAAAGAGGACACATAGCTCCTGACTGTCCATAACATGAGAAGAAGAACAAAAAGAAGGATTTTAGACCCTTCAATAAGAAAGATGCACACAAGATGATGGGTTCTTGGAGTGGCATTGAAGGTTCATCAGATGGAGAGAATGAACCAAACATCTTCTTTATAGCACAAGAAGATGATGAGGCATCCATCTGCTCAATGTCACGTTCATCAAGCACATATAGCTACTATCAACGCATTGATGACCATGTTGATGAGCTAAGTGAACTTGTTCAAATCTGTCAAGAATATGAGTCTTTATTTTCTAGATTAAAATCTAAAAAGAATAATCTTCTAAAAGAAGTGGCAAGTTTAAAGGCTAAAAATGAAAAGCTTTCAACTGATTTGAAAAGGCTTGCTGGTAGTAAAAAGAACTTAGATCTACTCTTAGTAAATCAAAGATATTTTTGTAACAAAACAGGTCTTGGTTATCAGTTAGATAAAAAGCAAGCAATTTTGAAAACCAAATTTTTAAACGTCACTTTTGTCACTTGTCAAGTCTGTTACAGGAAAGGTCATTGCTCACTTGACTGTCTTTTTAGGAATAAAAGAGTTGTAAAAGGAATTTATCAAGTTTGGGTTATGAAGAAGATCCCAGACAAAGGAGGACCCAAGGGTTGGGTTACCAAAGAGAGTTAAACTGGTCTTCAAGAAGAAGAGAGCAGGAAGGTAGAAGGAGACTCAAGAAGGATCTGAGTCACTAGTTATTCCTTGAACAAGTAACAACCTACCTTCTTTCTTTATTAGTAGTAGTTATTTTATTAAGATAATATGCTACTAACCATGAGAATGAGAAAGGATCTGTTTGTCTGTTTTGCACGTATAAAGAATGAACACAGACTGCCTATTAACGTGTTGATGGAAAGTCACAAGAATTTTGTTCATCAAAGCACAGGATAATTACAGCATTGTAAAGCGTGTAAAAATGATCTCATGTGTTCAACATGTAAAATCAATTTATGGGGAATCAAAAAAATTTCTACCAAAGGCTTGCTCAATAAATAAAACCCCTCACTGTAAGTAATTTGTGTGCATTGCATGATTGGATATCAAAATTGTGTATTATGGAAATTAATTTTATAATTATACAATTTTTATTGTCCAAATTAATTTTGGTTCTAGGATATACCATGCATTAGGGAAAATAGAAGAGTTAAAACTAGGTTAAAAGGTAAAAGGTTAGAGTGTTGAGGTTTCTATGAACACGTTGATAAAAAAACTCAATGAATAGATTCATTTTTACCGTCAATTATTTTTACTGTTGAAGAAAACCAATCAAACGGTAAACAATCTCTTTGCTTAAGGTATAAAAGGCTGATCTCTTTAAAGAGGGAAGTTTACATCTAATTAGAGCAATCACAATCCCTTTCCTTGAGAAAGAAATCAAGAGATACTCTTCCCTTCTAAAAATTCTTCCTTTTGGTAGCCTAAACATAGCTCCTCTCTCCCTCTATATAATCCTCAATGTCTCAAGCCGTGCTCATTCATCCAAGGCTCTAAATGCTTTTATAGTTTCATCCTTTACCCTCTTCTCTCAAGTTCTCAAATAGCCAACCCTAACCAAGTTACCAATGAGGTGTTTCTTACTCTCTCAAGAGAAGGCCTTGTTCCTCTGCTTGTAACCCCTATCACTATCCTTCCCTCATCTCCTTCATCCTCTCCAATTTATGTCTTGACTGGTCCTGAGCCTTAACCTTCTCCAGAGTCTCAGAACAAGGACAAGAAAATAGCCACGGAACACTAACATGTTGATCCTTCACCTGATCAACGTGTTGATGACTATACTTCAGAAGATGATGTCTGGAGTATCGATGAAGAAGATGAGGTCTGGCTACCAACCAAGGTGGCTAAGGAAATCAAGAATGTTATAGGCTTCATGGACACCATGGATGACCTTGCTAATAAAGGTCTATGCACAGATGAGCTCCTAGATCAATTCTTCTCCCTTTTCTCATCCTATACAGAAGAACTGGCCAAACATAGTCAAGAGGCCAAACACTTCTCTGAACCTGAAGTAACATCTGAGAGGATGAAGCCTTACTAGTTACCAGGCATCATAGGATCTATGTTACACTTAAAAAAGCAAGTGTTCTTTGCAAAAGAGGTTTGTGATATCTTCTTCTCTCTTACTGAAGAATAGAAACTGAACAGGGCTAAGCGAGCCAGATCTGAAGAAGAATAATATCTAGAACAAAGAAAGGAGAAGAAAGTGGAAGATAAGCAGGACCCTGAGGAAATAACTCGTGTCTTTGAAAATGAGACCTACAAAGCCAAAGTCTCCATAAAGACTGCTCGTGTAGAACAACAAGAACCAGGACTCATCTTTGACCTCTATATAGATCTTGGTCTCAAGAACCAAGAAAAGGATGCCTAGGATTAAGTATTCTTAGGTCTTAAGCTCTTAGCTTCTAAGCTTAGTTTTTAATTTCTTTAATTTTTTTATTTTTAGTGCCTGATATATCTACCAAGGCACCATATATTAGGTTGTAATCAACCATTTCTATTTTAGTAATATATATGTTTATTTCTTTAAACTATTTCATATTATTAATCTTGTTAATCAATTTTCTATATGTTCATTCAACACGTTGATATAGAGTTCATCAACGTGTTGATCCATGCTAACTGCATAACCTGTTTGACTTGATCATTGACTTTGTTATCTGTGTATGTTTGTTTGAAAGTTGGCATTCCAAACCCCTTCTTTCTTACATATATTCATGTTAGGATACACATGACCTGTCAAACCCTTTAAAAAGGTACATCATTAGTATATCACAACAACTATGTTGCATTACTTGTATTCTTATATGTTCAAATGAAAATACTATCTCTGATATGATCTGATGCATACTGTTCATACCCAGTATCATTGTTGTCATGCATTATTAAATATGCTTGTTTCTTAATCACATGGAGTTACATGCCAGATACATGATAAATTTTCTAGGGATAAAGTATCATTTTTTATCTGTTATTTGTGAGTTATATGAAACTCCATGAACAAACTGACAGGGACAGACTATCATTTGTTATCACTTGTTGTATGCAATTCCATGAACTAGTTGATCATGCCTACTAGGATAAACTATCATCTCATAAAAAGATGCATTGATCACCTAGATGTTGGAATTCTTGGTGCACCAATATCATTTCATATGGTACTTGAGCTTATAAGAGCTAAGTGAGAGCTCTGAAGAAGATAGAAGTAGCTCATTTAAGCTCATCACAGTTAGAAGCAGATGCACTTAGCTTATAATAGCTTAGGTCAAGCTAGAAGTAGCTTGTCTAAGCTCACATTAGATCTAGGGCAACTAGAAGTAGTTTCCCTCAACTCATCTCTAGCTAAAAATAGCTGAACATAGCTCAAGTCAGCTCAAAGTGAGCTCACCCCAACTAGAAGTAGCTGTGACAGCTCAACTCCAGCTCAAGTTATCTAGAAGTAGCTAACCCTACCTCGTGTTAGGTAGAATTAGCTAACATTAGCTCACACTAACTAAAAATAGCTAATACTAGCTTAAGTTAGTTCACCAGTAACTAACCCTAGTTCAAGTTAGCTAGAAGTAACTCCATCTCAAGTGAGCTAGTCTTGATGAAGAAGTAAATTTTACCTCTAAGTGAGATAAATGGAGCTCATGAGAGCTCAAATATGTGTGATTTGATCATTTGGAACATCTTCTTGATGTTTCAGATTGATTCTCAAGTGGTAACTTCCATTTGCACCTTTTGGACAAAATAAAGGGTATTTTGGTAAAAGGGGCACTCTGGGTGCATGGTGTATGCATCTTACCACATGGGAATACTTCCTAGGTGGTTACATATGTATAGATACCCCTAGGAAGGCTGTAATAGGTGAATAGGTGCCTCTAGGGAGGCACCCATTTGCCAAATGGGGTGGTTACTTGGAGTTTACCTTGTATTTAGCCTTATAAGGGGGAAAGGGAGGAAGTGACCTCCCTAAGGCTGAAAGTATATGTATTTTTGGCCTTGGGAGGGAGCTACAACCTCCCTAACTGCCCTCCTCTCATCTATAAAAGGATGAGGACGATGTCCTTCACATACAACCTTTACACACGTAATTTCTTCACTTGAATTTCTACTCTTCCTCTCATTTTCTCTTATAGCCCAAATTTGTACATCTTGGAGCATTAAGGTTGAAATTCCATTTATGTCCATTCAACATAAATTCCTTCATTTCTTGCACACTTAATCCACCTTCTGAAGTGTTGATTGAAGGTCTCCATATTCAAGTAAGCAAGGCACCATTTTCTTCCTTTCATCTTCAACAACCTTCATCTTCTTCTCAACACTTGGAGCACACATTTAGGAGCAAGGACTAGAATCCTTTTGCTATATTCCAAGGTGTGTGGTATGCCTCTTATCTATCTCTTCCTCTTCTCTTACTTCTTCTCAAATCGGAAAGGCATGATTACACAAAGACATCGTGATATGAATCTCTCATTTGTATATAATGATCCTCATCTATGTAACATGAATGAGATTATGAAAGATCTTAAATCTTCACTAGATATACTCTTATCTTTCTTAAATGAGTTGATCACATCAATGCTGATGTAAAGGCATACTCTTAACTATCATATTCAATGCTTAATGGTATCATCTTTATTGATCAACCTTGATATCTATATATGCTTCCATATCTGATAAGTGTCAATCATAGAACAAGAATGCTATTTGTATCACTTTGAGTTTATCAACACGTTGATGAGAACTAAGTAATACATATAGTACCACTTGACATCTTGCATATACACTCCTTTGTTTTTTACCTTTTTGATGATAAAAAAAAGGGGGGAAAATATGTTCAAGAAGTAAGGGGAAACTTGTCACATTTGGTACAATACACTACCATCCCAATATCATTTTCCAAAACTATTTTCGTACGTGGGAGAATGTGTTCTAAGGGAGAATGTATTCAAATTTTGAAAAAGATTTTTACAAAAGCTCATCCTAAGGGGGAGCATATACTCATTTCAGAGAACTTTTATCAAAGAGATCTCAAATGGATATCAAAACTTCTTGAAGTTTTTTGTCATCATAAAAAA
>JBBYHH010458264.1:0-11379 GCA_038382905.1 Daphne laureola
TATTTTTGTGAAAGGAGGGAGCACATCGCCCTATAATTTCATATATAATAAGCCCAATGACACTTACAATGAAGGAGAACTCAGTGGCTTTACAAAAGGAGCTCACTTGAGAAAAACCATTAAGCTAATAGCATACACATAATCAGGCTATAAAAAATATACCTAAACAGTATCTAACTCTGACTAGAAATCAGATACTAAGCAACTACAAGTCAAGGGGGAAAATGTCATTTAGTATGATGTTGTTGCGTCTTTGAACCATTTGAGGAGCTTCTCCAATAACTAATGATGAATCTTTGAATCTTCTTTGGAATCTTCAAAGATTTCTTTCCTTCCAGATGACATATACTAGAGCTGCTAGGAGGTTGTTCTGAAGTTTTGCTTTGTAGGATTTGCCTCTTGCTACCTTTTTCATCCATGCACAGAGATGGTTCCACTAATTGGTTGGAGGATACTTCAGTTTCACCACCTTAAAAGCTTCTCTGATGATTGTGATTGAGTGGGAGCATTGGAAGAACAAATGGTTTCTATCTTTCAGATGCTGCTTACATAGGATATAGACTTGATCAACTAAATGGTTCCAAGTACCTACTTTATCAGAAGTAGATAATGCATTTGAGGCACACGGCCAAAAGATGAGAGAGGTCTTGGGCATGTGTTTGAAACCCCATGCTAGATTCTTCCAGGGAATTGTATTGTAGTTTTCCACCACATGTAAATAAGCTTATTTCGTTGGAAACTTCCCTACTTGTGCCAAATGGTGCTTGATAAATAGATCCTGGAATGTCTTTCTGGCATTGAATAGGGATTTGATCATGAAAGAAGCTCCTTTTTGTTTGTCCATTATCCAGAAGTCTACTCGTTTGAAATAATATGTATGGACCCATATGACCCACAAGCTCTCTTTATCTTTCAAAAGTTTCTAGATTTTCTTTGCCTGAAAGGCTAAATTCCATCCTACTAAACCATAAATACCAAGACTTCCTTGACACTTAGGGACACAAACTCTTTTCCATGCTACCAGAGCTTTATGAGATTCTACTGAGCCTCCCCACATAAAGCTTCTACACTTTTGTTCAAAATATTCAAGAACACAGTTGGGAAGAGGAAATATGGAGGACCAATAGTTTTGGACACTGAAGGCTACTGATTTGATAAGTAGTAGTCTGCCAGCATAGGAAAGGAACTTGTTGGACCATCATTTGAGCAGATCAAGGATTTTCTATACTAGTGGTTGGAACTGTTTAACTGTTAGTCTTGAGCTATCAAGGGGAACTCCCAAATATTTCATAGGAAGCAAGCCTCTTTGCATTCCAAGAGTGAGCAGAATGGTACTGGATGTTTCATGGTTAACTCCTGCAATATAGGCATGGCTTTTCTGATCATTGATATGTAGACCTGAAACAGTTGAGAAATGGTTCAATGCTAGCTTGATCCCCTTGCCTGATTCCACTGAGGCTTGTGCAAACATAAGCAAATCACCAGCAAACATTAGATGGGTGATTTTGAGGGATTTTCACCTAGGGTGGTATTTCATATATCATTCACCGTACATACCTTTGAGGAGTCTTGATAGGTAATCCATAGCAATGACAAATAGGTATGAAGAAATAGGATCACCTTGTCTGACTCCTTTAGTACCTTTGAAGAATCCTGTCAGAGTTCCATTTATATTAAGAGTGTATCATGGGGAGGATACACATGACATAATGAGATCTACAAACTGTGGAGGAAATCTCAGTTGAACGAGAAGGCTTTGAAGAAATGTCCAGGAGATGGAATCATAAGCCTTCTTGATATCCACTTTTATTGTCATACGAGGGAAAATTACTTTTCTGTTGTAACCTCTGAGGATTTCTTGTGTGAGGTAGACACTATCAACAATTTAACCCCCTTTCACAAAACCTGTCTGAGCTTGATTGATGATTTTAGATAGCAGGCATTGGAGTCTTGTTACTAAGGCTTTTGACAATATTTTGTACACCACATTGCAGCAAGAGATGGGTCTGAAGTTTGCAGCAGTAGTAACATTGAAGGTTTTTGGACTCAGATGAATGGTTGTTGCTCCAAATGCTTGAGGGATATGTTTCTTTGTTAGACAGTATTGGAGAGCATTTATGACATCCTGTCCTACTAGATGCCACTGATGCTGGTAGAATTTGGCGGAAACTCAATCTGGACTAGGGGCCTTTTTAGGGCTCATAGAAAAGAGGGTTGTAGTTAGTTCTTCCTTAGTGAGAGGGGCATTTAGAATTGAGCCATCTTCTATTGAGAGATGGGGACCAAAGATTGTGACATTGTTGCAAGCTTGGTTCTCTACTGTGTGAGGGGTCGCTAGAAGATTGCTGAAGAAGTTAATGAATTCTGTAGCTATTTCTTCCTAATTCACTAACTTCTGACCCTGCTGATTTATGAGAAGGGAGATGTTTTTTCTGACTTATTTTTCTTTCATTCTTGCATGGAAGAATGAGGTGTCATCATCTCCTAACAATACCCAATCACAAGCTGATTTCTGAGCATAATAGGCTTCTTCGCATTGTTTGAGATCTAAGAGATCCTTTTTAGCTTCTCTTTCTTCTAAGATTATATTGTGATTGAGAGGGTCAGATCGGAGGAGTTTTGAGGATGCCTGAATTTTGTCTTCAGCATATTTCACCCTACCAAAGATGTCACCAAAGAATTGGATGTTGAAATCTTTGAGGTCTCTTTTCAGCCTCTGAAGTTTTAATGTCAGTCTCCTGACAGGATTTGATATTTCTACATCTCCTAGCCAAGAATCTTGAACTAGTGCAGAAAATTGAGGATGCAGAGTCCACATGTTCAAGAAACGAAAAGGATGTCTTCTGACTGATGTATTCTGATGGAAGCTAAGGAAGGTGATAATATGATCAGAGCATGGGTGTTCTAGGAATTCTCCTATGGCCTGTGGAAAAGAGGTATGTCATTTTATGTTTCCCACCAGTTTATCTAATTTACAACAAACTCTTGATTTGGCTTCTTGTTGATTGCTCCAAGTGTAGTATGCTCCAGAGCTTGGAAGGTCCTGGAAGCCTACATTGGTGCATAGTTGAGAGAGACCTGCTGCATGAAGGTCAGGTTGGTCTGTTGCAACTAGTTTTCCTGTTGAAGCCAGTACTTTATTAAAGTCTCCCCCTTTAAGCCACGACAACACATTAATCTCTCCATATTGTTGAATTTTTGTCCAGGCTGTTGTCCTTTCTGTTGCATCATTTGAGGCATAGACTACTGTGATACCAAATATGTAATTCTCCACTAGGTGTTTGACCTGAAGTTGTACATATTGTTCTTCGATCCTTAGGGCTGTAACTTGTAACACCTTGGGATCCCACAAAACCCAAATACGACCATTGTAGGCTTTGTAGTAGTTATTGATGAACTTCCAGGAACCAAATATTGTTTGAGAGCTTTTTGTTTATTACTACTATTTACAACTCTTATATTCCAGATTGCCCACATCAAAAAGGGATGAGGGGAGGGGTATCACCGATGTCATTGTCTAGTTCTCCTAGTTTAGAGAAAAGACTAGGAGTGACTAGATCTGTGATTAGAGCCATATGAGGAGATCTGTGCAGATCTGTAGGTTGGGTCTCCTTGATGTAAATGGTGTTTTTGTGTTTTTGTTTTCTTCAGACTAGCTGGAAACCATCTTCTATGAGTACTGTCTTCTGGGGTTTTGTGGGTAGGGCTTTTGGGTCTTAATTGTGCTTCCCTCGATCTGTTTTCTGTTTTTGCTGATAATTGGGGTCACATTCTTGTGCCTTATGTCCCCATTTATGACATTTGGAGCAAGGTGTGGAGTTCCAATCATATATGATTCTATGGACAAATAACCCTTCTGATGTATTGTACTTTATAACTTCAGGGGGATTGTTTGAATCATGTAGGTTGATTAGAACTCTAGCAAAATCCAGACGTGTCCTTTGGATAGTTGGTTGATCTGCCATGATTGGTTCTTCAATTGAACTAAGTAATTTACTGATTACTTTAGGAGTCCAGAGATCCATTCTAAGGTCAGGAAGTCGAATCCAAACAGGGTTGGCTTTGAAGAGCAGTTTACTGACCCTCATTCCAGGCTCAAATCTCTTGAACATCAGGGGTTTGTCGAAGATGAAAAAGGTGAGGCTTCATATATTTTACTCAGGTCTTCATGGGATGCAAAGGTGAAGAGAAAGACTCCATTCTGTTTAACCATTATTGGTGGAGCTATATCTTCCCATCTAACTTTGATGAATTGATCCATGTGAGGCCAGGTAACTTCAGTACCCATTACACATCCAACTAGGGTGTGTTTCCAATAGGTATATCCATCATCTAGTTCTTCATCTGAGAAAGTAATATCTTCGACCCCTGCTACTGTAGGATCAAATGACAATGAGAAGTTTGGATTTTGGGGTACCTTGATGCTTTCATTGCGGATTTGGGCTGCGATTTCCTCTGCAAGTACGCTGTCTGACCAGCGTCCTGACGAGGTTGATGGCACTGTTGATGAGCTTGGTAAATTAGTGATGTTTGTTGTTGGGTATTTTGGTATGGGTGTCTTGATTGTATTAGGGTTAAGATTCATCACAATGGCTTCCTCCATGTCAATTTCTTCGTCTAGGTCTGTACCCTCTTCAGCAGAGAGGGATTGTTGTTCATATGCTATGATTTGTTTGATTGTTGGAGTTTCAACATTCTTCTTGGGTCGACCCCTACGATTTGTGCCTTTGGTAGCCTTCGCGACCTTGCCGATCCTTACCATTCACTCGGACGCCGGTGATTACTGTTCGGGGTAGAGAGAAGTTAGAGCTTAATAAACCTTTCCCGTTTCAGATTTCTTAAAATTGACTTTACATATATTAATTTCTTGATGTCTTTAGTTCAATTTATTAAGCTGTGTACTATGGTATGGGTTACAACTTTGATTATGACTGTATGTCTGATTTTTGTACGGTGCTTGATGTATGCACATAGAATTAATCAGAAATAGTTCATTGTTTGATAAAGGCAGTGTTTTATTATTGCATGTACATTAATCAATTTGTATAGTTAACATTTACGCTTTTTTGATAATAGAGGAAGTAACACTAAATATATCATCTTCATTTTATATTCCGAATACATTTACGCTTCTTTCTGTCTGTTATATATGCAGCGAATGATGGCCACAACAAAGCCTCTTTATGGGATTTCTTGCATGGAATTTCCCCCCTGTTGCCCAACCATGGTTGGTTATGGGTGATTTGAATGAAGTTATCAGTGCTGAGGAGAAGATGGTGGAGGGGGAGGTGCAACTACATTCTTTTGGTTTGAAGGACTTTTGTCTAGATATGGAATTTGTTGACCTGCGAAGCATTGGCCTGTTTTATACGTGGAGTAATAATCAGGATGGAGCTCATAGAGTCCTTTGTAAGCTTGGTCGCGTTATGGGTAATCCTGCGTGGTTTGAGCAGTTTGGAGGTGCATTTGTTGATTTCCAAGCCTCGATTTTTTATGATCATTCATTGGCCTTACTGCATTTTCAGCAGGAAGATGTGCTTAGGAAGCCCCCCTTCAAGTATTTAAGCATGTGGCAGTATCATCCTACCTACCAAAGTGTGGTGGAGTCTGCATGGCTTGAAGGGAATGCAAGCTCTGGTAATGCAGTTACCCAGCTATATGCCAAGCTTCAGAGAGTGAAGTTTGGTCTGAAGGAATTGAATAGTTTATATTTCCAAGGCATCTCGAACCTGGTGAAGGAGGATGAGGTAGCGTATGGTAAATATATCTTGGAGCTTCAGGAGGGACCATGTGATCTGGAGCTTCAGGCTAATGCTCAGAGTGCCAAGTGCAGGCTGTTGGATCTTCTTAGATGTGAGGAATCATATTATGCCCAGAAATCTGCCACAGATTGGATAATGCTCGGGGATGGTAATACTCGTTACTTTCATTCGAGAATGAAGGAAAGGTATGCTTCTACAAGAATTTTTTGCTTGGTAGGGGAGAAGGATGGGGTGCTTACTGATCATGTGAGCATCAAGAATCAGTTCATTACATATTTTTCTTCATTATTTTCGGATGATTCTGATATGTGCTATGGAGCCAATCCTGCTGTTATGCAGTTTGGTAAGTTGGTTAGTGTGGAGCAACAGAGAATCTTTGATCAAGATATTACCTTGGAAGAAGTTAGGCTTGCTTTGTTTTCTATGGCGCCTGGAAAAGCTCCAGGTCCTGATGGATTCCCAGCGAGCTTTTTCCAGCTGCATTGGCATCTTGTGAAGATGGACTTATTTGCTGTAATTGTATGGTGTTTTGCTAGGGAGTATATCCCGAAGGTAATGGCTGCTACCTCTGTTCATGTGATTCCTAAGGTAAAGAATGCATCGAGGCCCAGTGATTTTAGGCATATTTCCTACTGTAACGTCACCTACAAGATTTTATCTAAGGTGCTCACCCTAAGATTGCAGTCTGTTTTGCCTGAGCTAATAAGTCCAAGTCAAGGGGCTTTTGTGAAGGGGCGAGTTATTGTGGATAATGTGCTTACTTGTCATGAGATTGTGAGGGGGTATGGCAGAGCTAATGTCTCCCCACGTATGCTTATTAAGTATGATCTTATGAAGGCTTTTGATTCACTGAGATGGGGTTTTTTGAGGTCCTGTTTGGTGGCTCTAGGATTCCCTCCTCGGTATGTAAAGTGGCTTATGATGTGCATTACCAGTCCTTGGTTTTCAGTCATCATCAATGGTACTCTTGAAGGTTTCTTCAAGGGGGGGAGGGGGCTTAGGCAAGGGGATCCTCTGTCTCCTTCTCTTTTTGTGCTGGTCATGGATTATTTTTCAAGATTGTTGGAGAAATTCTTTGCTGAAAGTATGATTGGATTTCATCCCAAATGTGCAGAGGTGGGTGTCACTCATCTTTTCTTTGCGGATGATGTGATGATTTTCGATGAGGCTACTTGCAGATCGGCTCAGAATATTGCGTTGGCCCTGGATGTCTTTTCTAAGTCATCTGGTTTGGTATGTAATGTGCAGAAGAGTCAGTTATTTATTGTTGGTTGTTCTGATGCAAAGCAGAGGAGAATCCAGGAGCTACTGCATATGGAGCAGGGGGTTTTCCCCATTAGGTATTTGGGCGTTCCTCTGTTGGATTCCAGGATATTGAGCAAGCACTGTGCGCCTTTAGTGGATCAAATTCTGAAGAGGTTGGAGTCCTGGACTACCAAGTTTTTATCCTATGCTGGCCGGCTCCAATTGCTCAAGACAGTGATTTTTAGTGTCCAAAATTTCTGGTCCTTGATCTTCCCTCTCCCGAAGGTGGTGTTGTTGGAGATTGACTCAAAGTGTCGTGCTTTCTTGTGGTATGGTAGGACTAAGTCTCGGAAGGCACCTGTCTCTTGAGCTCAGTTATGCTTGCCTAAGGCTCAAGGGGGGCTTGGGCTGTTTGCTCTTGTTCCCTGGAATGCTGCTGCAACTGCCAAGAAACCGTGGAAGCTTTTTGTTGATAAGGAAGGGATTTGAGTGAGGTGGATCCATGCTTTTTACATTAGAGGTAGGGATGTGTGGTCTATGAATATTCAGCATGATGCTTCAGTTGTTTGGAAAAATATTCTAAGATGCAGGGCTGCCTTTCATGATCTGGTAAGTTCTTGTGTGGAAAAGGGTGTTTTTGAACTAAAGGAGGCTTACTTGCATTGTGTGGAGAACTTTGATCCTGTAGGATGGAAGAGACTGATCTGGGGGAGTTGTCACTTGCCGAAACACTCCTTTATTGCTTGGTTAGCTGTGCATAATAGAGTAGCTACCTTGGATAGAGTTGCATGCTGGGATCCTGCTGTTTGCATTATCTGTAGGTTGTGTGGTGAGGCAAGGGAGTCAAGGTGCCATTTGTTTTTTGAGTGTGCCTTCACTAGGAAAGTATGGATTGAGGTTTTGAAGATTTGCAGGCTGGCCAATGTGCCTTACCAATGGGGTTGTTGCTGTCAATGGTTTTTGCGTGTGGCCTGTGGCAAGTCTCTTAAAGCCAAGCTCCGAAGAGCAGTCTTTACTGCTACTGTCTACAATTGTTGGTTGGAGAGGAATCTCAGGATGTTTAGGCATGAGAATAGAAGCTGGGAGGTTATAGTTCGAGTAATTGTGAATAGTATTGAAGCTAGGAACTCGTTAGTTCTTGCAAATGTCTTTGTGTAGGGTTGCTGATAGTGCTTGAGTACTTGTAAATGAAAGCTGATGTAAGTAGTGCCTCTGGCTTGGTTTTATGAAAAGAAAGAGACCATTCACATTAGAAAGAAAAGAAAAAAAAAAAAGAAAAAAAAAATTAATGATAAATTTAACACAAAACTTTGTTTAATATCTCGAATACGTTATATGCCGATACACTTTAAAACTTTGTTTAATATTAACATTTTGAACTCATGATTTGGTCAGATATTAGAAATACTTTTCATATAAATTACTCGATCTATCACACAAAAATGCAATTTTTGTCCTTATCAAAAAAAAAAATGCAATTTTTGTTTTTATTATTTTACATTATTTAATTTATAGTTTAGTTTGATGAGTGGTTAGACATATAAAGTTCAATCAATCATATGCTTATCTTTTTTTTTTTTAAAATATTCACTATTTATGTTAATAAAATTTTAAATCAAACACACTGATGATTGAAATATCACACAACTACTTTTATGGGACAAAGAGTATTTGATTTTCTATATTAAAATGTTGAATAAACAAAATTATAAATTAAATATTAAAAATGAAAGGTATCATCTTTTTCGGGATAGATGAAGTACAATGCTTGCGAGGAAAGGAAACCGATCTTCTTTATATCTTCCTTATGCATTAAAATTCATTGCTTTGAAAATTTGTACAAGTTCAAAAGATGATGTTGCTACCACATTGCCATTTTTCTCTCTCCCACCCTATCTAGGTAACTTCACCAAGTTCTGTGTTAAAGAATCAATTGTCCTTCTCTCTAACTAATCTAGACAGCCTAGCTAATAGAATCACACATCTAATTCAAAGAATAAATGGCATGAATCATAATGGAAAATGGGTGTTACATGGTGGCAGCATTGGCGGTCTGCAATTGGTTGTAAGCATTTCCTACCCAAACGTGACTGCAACATGAGCTTTAAGCACAAGGATAGAAGCTGTGAACCAGGCATTAATCCTTTAGAAATTGCATTGCTGGATTCTCAAGTATTTCCTCAGGGGGTTTGAAATCCGGGAATTCCTTGTGGAGGGTCAGATCCGAAATGTCATCCGTTGAGAATGAGATACTACAATTATGTAAGGATTAAATGAATAAGTCCATGCATTTCAACTTGTTACATGGATCATAAGAAAGTTGCAACTTTTCGGTTACCCAGATTCATCATTCAACAGATATGACTTGCTATCATCCAAATCTTCAGTTGACTCATTTGTCATTAGGACTTTCATGCTGGAAATTACCTGCCAAAAAGAGAGGATAGGCATTTTACCAGTCCGTATTCAATTCCTCAACAGAGGTATAAATCTCGTTTCTCATTTCATTAGCTCAATTTCAACGTGAGATAAAACCGCCTTGTAAGGTAAAGATTCGTTATTAACTATTTCCACCATTATTACTGCTCCCATTTCATGAATCCATTATCAAATTGCCTCAATAGTTACCAGGGACAACCTGGACTTCTGTTACTAGTGCTACTACTACTAATACTACTTAGTTATGATTAAAGAAGAGCATGTAATCGATGGTACATACATCGGGGGAGACATCTCTACTGTCGTCATCATCATCCTTGTAAATTGTACAGATCCTGTAAAGCTGTTGCACACTTAAGACCTGAGAAAACAGAAGGATGAATGTAAGCCAAACAACAGCCTACTGGCAAAAAAATAGGGTAATAGATTTTCCTTAAACTGTTAAACCTAACCGAGTTTCCCCAAAGATTCACAAAATGTGAAGAGAAAGGGACAACCAAGATGGTACTAAGGTAAAACGAAATTATTGAGATGAAAGGAATTACTTACAGGACATAGTTCATTCGTGAGTTCATCATATGATATTCTGGACTTCTGATTGATAACCTGAAAAGTAGTCATATCGAGTTTCATCAATCAACATAAAACAAGCCAACAGCCGAAGGCAAATTTGCTACTATGCATGTAACGTTGGTAACTACGAGTAGTAACTACAGTAAATAATTGCTAACCTATATCTACCTCTCACAGTCGTATTAACAAGGTAAGAGGATCACAATAGACTTTGGTCAGAATGTTGGGCCATATATACTTGGTTTTTTCTGTGTGCATACAGTTTAAAATGACAAATTTGAAATCCTTCACATGAAACACAAGCTAGGCCTAGTGTTGAAAAACTAAGAATACGGTTTACTTTTATTACTCTGTAATTAGGTAGATTAAAGTGCAACTTAAAGTGTGAATCTTGGTATTTTATTATGCACATATTCTGTAGGAGCTTGAAACAGAATGTACAGATTAGCATCCCTGGGAATCACGGATTTAATCTTAGAAGAGAATACTTTCTATTTGTTATAGAATCTTACAGAATAGGAAATAATTAGCTGTAATTAGATGTCTATTACAATTAGTATTAATTAGGATTTATCTCCTTCCTTATATAGGATTCTTGATGTGTATATATATGCGTTGTATATTTCATTGATCTATACAAGAGATTATTCTTCCATTGAGTTTTGTTTACATGGTATCAGAGCCTCGCGATTGGCATTCTAAATTTTTCTTCTGAGTTGCGATTCTCAGACGTTCTCATCCCTCAGTCTCTCCGTCTTACCTCTGATCGGCATTTCTCACCCCTCAGTCTCTCCATTCGTGTCGGGCCCTGGAACCCGATCTATCACGGTTTCTATTACGCGTCCAGACTCCCGTTTCAGGCGTCGCTACTCCTGCCACGTCGCGCCAGTCTTGATCTCGCTCAATCGGCCTCTTGCTCGCACGTACGGTCACAGGGACGAAGCAGAACACGATCTGATCCTCCCACGCAGCGTCCATCGATCTCCTACTCCCGTCGATCGCCCGGCTCTTTCCGGCGGTCAGACGCTCCGACCACGCGCCGGTGCGTGAGGGCGCGTGGCTCACCGGAATCCGGTCGTGTTTCCAGTTCCGGCTTCGTCTTCTCCTGTTGGTTCCGTCTGTACGGTTAGTTTTCCGGTATAGTTTGGGTTATTTCCTGTGTTGGTTATTTGTTTGAACTTCGGTTAGATATATTGGTTGTTTGATCTCTCAGTTGTGCTAGTTTGATAAGATGACTGAGAATACTAAAGTGAATGATAGTGTAGAGAAGAAAATCACCACAAAAATTATGTTTGGTCATTCCAAAATTACTGATCGAAAGTTAACTGGGATTAAGGATTATCCACAGTGGAAACGAACC
>JBBYHH010458375.1:0-11378 GCA_038382905.1 Daphne laureola
TCCAAACCACACTCTTCCACCCTAACCGTAACTGATTGCTATAAATTGAGTTTAATCTACACATGAAACACACTTCGACGGCTCAACATACACATGGAAACAATTCGTTCAAAACAACAACAAAAAGCTACACAAGAAATCTGTAGTGAGATCACATAAAATACAAAATTCATCTTTGTTCTTCACCAACCAGCAACTCCCTCGACAACAGCCTCAACTCCATTCTCCTTCAAATCCTATCTCTAAACACTGACACCATTCTCTCCATCAATAACGCTGCCCAACTTTGGCCTGAAACTTGCTGCTGTATTAGTCGTCTTCACGCTCAACGATCACCGACCTTGGCCGACTTCACCTTGTCCATCCAACCATCAACCATCCCCCCCGGCCTTAAAATATCACCCAGTAGGACCTTACGATGACCGCCACGCATCCAGGAGCTCGAGTCCGCCCCCCATCTTTGCTGGAAGCAGCCAAGAAGCAACAAATCGCCAAAATGACCCCCGTTGATAACTCGATCGATTCAGTATCCTGGGCCGCTATCCGCCACAATGCCACCGCCGTGCCGTTGATCCTGACCAGAACCGCCATCGTTCGTCGTGATTCCATGTTGCCGGAAGAAGATCCGTCGCGTCGGAGTTCGATTGTGTCTCGCGCGTCCCTGCTGTAAATAATTCATAGTGGTCGGGTAAAATTCTTATACACATCTCTGTTTTATTAGTTGTTTTACTTAGGTCATTAGCAGTTTTCTACTTTTCTGGTAAGTCATTCTACAAGTTTTGAAGGTTACAATTTAGGTACTAACCTAAGCTATTGTTTTTTTTTCTTTATTTGATTTGTTTAATTCTTTTATGTTAACAAATTTTTTTCATTTCTCACGATTATTCTCATTACTTTTATTAATTTTGTAAAATCAAGAAAAGAGGTAAAATTAACTTGTGGTACTAATTTTTCAGGCGTATGAAAATTACCAATTTTGTACGTAATTGACTAACGAGCCTAGACCTCTCGTAGAGCAATTTTAGGTTTCCAATCGACCTAGAAAAATGATTGGTGGCGACTCTTGTTAAAAATCTTCTCGCTACAGCTGACAACTCTGCTGGGGATTAGTCTGGCCAAAATGGTTTATTTTATTTTTTCTTGATTTTTGTTCCTTTTTTTTTGTTTCTTGTTTATTTATTTCATCTATTGTAATTTTTTGTTGTAACATGCATAACACAGAGCTCCCCACCCAAGCTCTAAAAATAAAACTCTGATTCTTTCCGAGCTGAACTGGTGTCGTTGTCTTTGGGAGACATTGATCTCCAAGTCTTCACTAGTTCCTAGTGGAAAAGTAGTTTAACCTTTGTGAGCTTAGTCTCTGCAGGGGTTTGCGAAAGCCATGACTCGTGCTAATCCATTCCTTGGATGACCCTCGTGGGCAAGGATTGAGCTATCGTTGTTTAGCGATGGGGCTTGGGAACCACCTTAAGCCTTTTGCTCACCTACCTTGGCATATAGTTCACCCATTCATTAAACATAAAACCGACTTTAGAAATTCCACCCAACTTGTATCCTCCTACGAATGACATTGTTTGTGTACTTTAACAATTATCTTGGCTTTGTTATTTGGTGTATTCTTGTATTTTGTGTTTTAACTCATTTGTTTGTCTTTGTATTAATCATTAAACATCATTGCATATGATTTCGGCACTACACTTATTGAAAACAACATTTTATCTTATATTTGAATTTGTCCTCCCCCTTGCCCGTGGCGAGTCTTGGACTGCCACGATAGTGGAAAACCAGTCAGAGGCAATAGTATTTTTTTGAATCAACGGAAAGTCATCAGTGAGTTTGTCCTAGACGAGTTGCAAGAGTGACAAATGAGGGAGCTCAAGATCACATGACATTGGGTAACCACACAAGATGAGTCAATCCGATGAGTAACCAATCACTGACTACGCCAAGCTAGATGACATGAGTAAAGTGACTTGAAATTGGTTGGGATGTTTGTGCAAAAGACATTGTTTTGTTCCAAAATTATCAACTCATTCATTCATTTTTATGATTATGCATTTTTGTGGATATAATTTATACTGACTGTGGTTCTTTTTCTTTTCGATTTTCATGACATTTGCATAATCATTTTGTCAACGACAAATCTCTGAACTTGTACACCAATCATGTATTTAATCAATTTTCATCTTCAGACATTTCAATTAAAATTTTCAATCTTAAAGTTGGAACCTACAAAAGTAGACATCAAGGGGCCTTAGAACAATTCTATGACGTGAAAGTTCTGATGACCTCATTTGTGGCATGAAAATATAATTTTTTGGAAGTAGTCTTTAAGGTAGGTCCAACACGTTGATCAATGTAAATTGGTGAATAATTGGGAAGTCTTTAAATTTACTCCAATATTTGAGAGCTTGCTAAGATAACTTGAAAGTTAAAATTACCTAGGTTTAGTCCAAAATCTAGGGTAATGTCTTTGTTACAATGGACATCTGTTATTCTTTTCCTTGAATCGAGTAGGGGTAAAATGCACACTTTGACATCCTCTAGTAAAACTTCACATCACAGTTCTATCTTCTTCATTTCTAGATTCTTTCACCCAACCACAACATAAAAATGTCACTGATGGGCTAAAACGAGGACTTGATGGTGTTTATCTCGAAGATATTGCTAAGTCTAATGGCAACGATTTTAGGTGTGATCCTTCAATTTTTATTGGATAAAATGAGGACTTGATGGTGTTTATCTTGAAAAGGCTGAAGATAGGAATAATGCTAGTAGCCATTTGACTTTGTAGTTTAGTCAGAATTAAACAACTAAAAATTGCAAGTTAAACAAGGTCCGACCTAGAAAAAAGAAAGAAAGGAAAAAATGAAGAATGAAAACAAATTAGCCATGAAGTCTAAAGTGAAAACCTGCAAAGTCGGTTTAGAACGCAGATACAATTGGAAGTAGTTTTCATCATCCCAATAACATGAAGGGGAAAGAAAGAAAGCTCAAGGAGTATCAACCACTTTTCAAGTTTTTTAATGCCTGTTCCACACATCATGAGAGTTGCGGGCAATAATTGAAGTCATTCCTATTGGATAAAATGATGACTTAGTGATGGGCACTATCAAGTTCTGCAAAGAAGTCAAGTCGCTCATTGGTGACACCCAAACCTTTCTCTTGAATCATCATTCTCTTCATCAACCAATCAATTATGGATGCGATTTATTCAACTTCAAGACTCATTTCCATTAGAAATCTATTCCTTCACCGGATCTTATCAACCATACAATTTTTCTCCACATAAACTAGTCTTTCATAAAAAAAAGCCTTTCTGCTATCTTCACGCGTTTTACCTCTTCAAGTTGAAAAGGGGAAGAATAATAGAGATATAATAATGATACAAGGACTATCATATACTCTTTCAAGCTCTATAAATTGATCAATTTTTTCTTTAAAGGCCAACCTTTAAGCATTAATGAGTGTGGATCAAATGTAAAGAGATGGTTAGAGACTCTTCTGAAGACTATGCAATTTTGTGATCATAGTTGAAGTCAAATGGATTAGTCACTCATATAATTGTTCTTAGGGTCCAAAAGAATCAAAGATTGGACAATGCTAATGTTTTTTATGGTAAGGTAAGCTCATATGGAAGGGATCCATGAGGTAAGTTGAGAACAGATTCTTGCATCCATCATGCATCATTGGTTTTTATTGAAACCATTGTGGTTTTTGTAAAGATATTGTAAACAACTTAAAGCATCAAGCATTTTTAAATAAATGCATTATGGTCATCACGTTTCATGCATGTCATCATCATTCATTCTCAAAGACAGGTTTTTAAGGAACACATCAAGGAAGGACTTGAATACACACTATTCGAGTATTCATTTTGGCATCAAGGCAAAAGGTCTAAGTGAGAAGCTCTTGAAATTTTAAAATGGAAACAGATCATGTATTCTTTGATTTACGGTTTCCAAAGGTATTACTTAAACTTTTTGATAGTAATCTACCAATCCAGATCCCAAGAATGTCGGTAGAGAAAGTAGAACCAATGACCTGTAAAGGAAGACATGCAAACTAGGCAGAGACAGAGAAGGGGGAGTATGTGTCGCTCGTACCGTTTGTATGTTAGGCATCACCATTTAAATAAGGTGATGCCAGAGCCCATCAAGGGAGGGCTTGATCAGTGGGATCACACTATCAAGGTGTCTATGTTTGTGGAGGTAGCTGTTATGGGTGTTGGAGGATTTATTGACCGAAATGTGGCGCTATTAATGATAGCGTGATGTGTGCCCCTCATTAATATTGGGCAGATTGTGTTGTGTTGTATTTGTTGTACGAGGGGTTGCCATGTTATTTAGTAGGCGTTGCCTGGTTTAGTGGGCTTGTTGTTATGTTGCCTCGTAAATGGGCTGGGTTAGGCCCATACTTATCAGTATGCCTACCTTCCCTCAGTGAAGCATGGGTTTTGGGTCCCTGTGCTTCACTTTTGGGTTTGTTGTTTTGGGCCTAAAAAATGTGTGTGGCCCGAAAATCAGTGCCCATTTGTTAGTGGCAGTTTTGGTCCCCACTTAATGATGTGGGAGGTGTTTATTTGAAGTTAATGGAATGTTACCATTCATGGTAAATACGGAGGTGAACGATTTTGTCGTTTAACCAACTATTTAAGGAGTAGGCTCCCCAGGTAAAAAGGTACCAAGTTTTTTTGATCATATTATTCGTGCTTTTCCGGCTAATCTATGATCTTCTTCTCTGAGTGTTGTGCTTTTCATTTTGGATTTTTTGATAAGTGTTTGGAGCTTGTCTCATTTGTTCAACTTGTGTGAAGGTAATTTTAGCACCGATTTTGGCCATTTATTATGAACACATTTATTGCGATGTGTTACTTCGCTAGAGTACCCCCGTTGTCCGAGGGTTTTTCAAATTAGAACATGTTTTCGCTGGTTCCTTTAGAGGTAAGGAACGAGGTGTGTGTGTCTGTGAAGTTAGGATGCTTCACAAATTGTACCAATTCCTGGGGGTCATGGAAGCACAATTTCTTCTTCATTTTGAAAGACGACACTTGGGAGTTCCCTGCACATTTTATGCATGATGCTAGTTTGGGGTTGTGTGATAAGGCGATCCTGGGTCTTGAGACGGCAGGGATGTTAACCTTTATTACCTTATGCAATTGGATTTCCAAGGTTATGGAGAACAAGGTGACTGATGAGTTGTTCCTCTTCAAGATGGAGATGTTTGATGAGGTCACTTTTCATAAGATAGGAGTTAGTCATTCATTCAGCCTGTCGAGGCATGTAGATACATTGGAGAACTGGGTGAAGGGTCTTTGTGGTGACCTCGTAGATAAGTTCACGATTCATCTAAGTGAACCGCAATGTTAGTGTAGTGTCATTGTTTCTTTCTATCCTTTGTTTTGTAATTTGTTTCTAATATGCATTTATTTTGTTTTTGTAGATTCCATGGGGAAGAAAAAGATTACTTTCTGAAAGAAAGTGGATCTTAGGGCTGCCCTTATGATGAGTGTAGCTGAGTCCGTGAGGGAGAGTTAGGCTCGAGATGTGATTTCAGCCTCATATAACTCAGTTCTTGTTCGGAAGGCGATAACCATTGCTGTGGTGGGGCCTATTATAGTGGAGAGTGATGATTCTGAGAGGTCCTCAAGGCTTATCGATCACAAGCGTCTAAGGCTTGGTAAGCTCTTTGTGGCTTTGTTAGTTTCTATGTTTTTTGGAATTTTTATTTGGCTAATGTATGTTGTTTGTTTGTAGTAGAGCAAGAGGAGGAAGAAAAGGTAGAGGCGGCGGTGCCTGTTGCAGCTGTCTCGTTGGAGGGCCCTTTCACAATTGTTGTGGATAAAGGAAAAAGTGTTGCCATCGAGGCTCTGGAGCCTTGTTCTGTTAATGAACCAATTGAGTTCATGGTGGCGGTGAGGCGTGCTCCACCGATGGGGCCTATCAAATACGACCGGAGTGGTGGTGAGCCCATCAGGCTGAAGGTGCCCCAGAGTATGCAGGGCTTGGACCCTAAGTTCAAGCCAGAGGCTGTGGCCGATATTCATTAAAAAACAAGGAATGAAGTGTTCAGCCAGAAGGGGTGGGATCCCAACATCGCTTGGGATCCCGTGATGTTAGTCGCCAAAAATGAGTCTCTATTGTTCGATGATGAGGATGTTAGGTATTGTGCTATTGAGGGCATGTTGCTTCCTCATGATAGGCACTTTCTTGCCCATACGAGTGATGAGGTGACAAACATGGCAAGGACAGCTTGCCAGAGACTTCAACTTGTAAGTAGAAATGTTTTGTGTTTTTTGTTTCAAAATCTAACTTTGTTGTGCATATTCAGGCGCTCTCTCTCAATTATGGCGTATGGAAAAGGGCCATCAGGGATAGTGCTATTGAGCGAGATCTGTGTGCTCATGTCAAATTGTTAGAGGAAAAGGCCAAGAGGTCTGACAAGGTAGAGGCTTTGAAGAAACCGCTCGAGGAGAGCAATAGAGAAGTGAAGAAGGTGAAGAAAGCTCACCTTGAGCTAAATAGTGCTTATGCCTTGTAGACTGAGGCATTAGAGAATAAGCTGGAGAAGGCTGAGGAGATGGCCTCGAATGCTCAGGTCATGGAAAAACAATAAGAAGAAATGGCTCAAGCTTTTAAGTTTGAGTCAGAAACAAAAGATGGGAACATTGAGTTGGAGAGAAGGGAGAACTAGGCGGCCCAAGTCAGTCTGAAGCAAAAGGATTACTTGATTGAAGAGTTGTCTTCTATAGTGGCACAAGCCTAAGAGTTGGCGAGGATTGCTTCGGAGCATTTGTTGAGCTCTAGCAGGGTGCTCAACCAAGTTCCTGGATCAAGCTTGGAAGACCTTCAGACTTGTGCTGCTTTGGAGGCCAAGCTTTGACTTGGGCAGTTTGAGGGGGAGAGCTTGGTTCCCCCTCACGTTTTAAGAAGTGTTTATCAGAGGTTTCCTCAAGACATTGCTGCCGTAAATGTTTTGGAAGAGGAGGCTGCGATGACAGAAATGAACATAAGACTTATCTTTTAGGAAGGCTTCCTTCGTTGTCGTCATTAGATTGAAGGTGGCGTCCCTCTTAAAGGCCTTGATGCAATGAAGGTAGATGACCCAGAGGATGAGAACCTCTTCAAGTGGGCCATTGAAAGTCAGAGGCCAGGGGCATGATTTCCTTATCAGGAGGTTCTAGGTAGTGTAGTTACCCCTGAGAGGGTTGATAATGTAGTTGTAGATGGGGATCATCCTACAGAGGAGGTCCCCAAAGAAAATGTAATCGTAGAGAAATGAGGCCCTAAGTAGGTTGTGGGTAACCCTTTGTTTTTATTGTTTGTATTTCCTGTTTCTTGATTGGTGTTTATTGCTTGAAAATTTTGTCTCAATGTTTACACATAGTAAGGTCTTAAATCATCTAAATGATAAGTATGCTTCAGGAATTTTTTGTTTTGATCATAGAGTTTGAATATGCCTCTTCTTTCTTCTTTGTGAACTAGGTAAAGCCCTGACCAGTTGGGTCGTAATGTCCCTTGTCTAGGGTTTCTTCCACTAAGTTCTAATTGGAGTAGGGCCAAATCTCCAACTTAAATTTTCTTATGTTTCACTTTAAAATTGTGTGTGAGGTTGGCTCGTTTCTTAAGTGCCATCAAACAATGTCTTGCTCCTTCATTAACCTCTTTAATTAGGTCAAGTTGGGCTCATAGACCACTTTTGGTATATGGAGCATTATAGAAGAGAGTGCAAACTGTTGGTACTTCCACCTCGATAGGTAGTAGTGCATTTGTGCCATAGACGAGTGTGTAAGGTGTTTCACCAGTTGGTCCCCTGGCAATTGTTCTGTAGTCCCAAAGAGCAGTTGGTAGTTCCTCAACCCATTTTCCTTTGGCTTCGTCTAGGCACTTCTTTAAGCCTTCTTTGATTGTTTTGTTTGTGACTTCGACTTGTCCATTGGATTGTGGGTGTGGTAGGGGCATAAAGCATTTTGATATTTA
Organism: Daphne laureola; assembly: GCA_038382905.1. Lineage (NCBI taxonomy): Eukaryota > Viridiplantae > Streptophyta > Magnoliopsida > Malvales > Thymelaeaceae > Daphne > Daphne laureola. The sequence continues at coordinate 7,980 of JBBYHH010458375.1, forward strand.
TTTTATGGGCCCAATCCATGATATTTTTACTTTTTAGCTGTGTTCCATTGTCTGTAATTATGGCCTTTGGGGTGCCATACCTTGATATGAGGTTGTGCCACAAGAATTTTATTATCTTGGGTGTAGTAATTATGATCAGTGGCTCGAGTTTGATCCATTTTGCGAAGTAATCCACAACTAAGACACATAATTTGTACTGTCCTGGAGCTCGTGGCATTGGACCAATTAGGTCTAGTCCCTACATGGCAAATAGGGTAGGATATGTCTCTGTGACCGCCTTGTTTGAAGGAAGTCATTGGAATCTGTGGTTGAGGTGGCAGTTGTGACACTTTCTTACTAGATCATGGACATCTTTCTTTAGTGTTGGCCAGTAATAGCCTAAGCGTAAGCACTTGTGTGCCAGTGCTTGAGATCCTATGTGGGCATTACATACTCATTGATGTACCTCTTTGAGGACTTTGAGGGAATCCTCATTATCGATGCACCATTTTAGGGGTGTTGAGTATCCTTATCGCCATAGTGTACCATCGATGACGACGTGTTTGGCACATTTAGTGTGAATTTGTTTCTGTTCTACTGGTGTGCCCTTGATTGAACTAGTTGTTAGGTACTGTATGATCGGTTGTCGCCAATCATCTTGTATTGGTTAGGTGAGTGTATGTATGTGATGTATGAAAGGTTGAGCTAAAGTTTCGAGGCTAGACTGTAGATGTCACTTGGATAGTTTGTCGGCTTGTGTGTTTTGATTCCGCGGGATTTTGTTGATTTGTAGAGTTTTAAACTGTTGTTGTAATCCTTGGACGAGGTGTAGGTACTTCATCAAAGTGGTATCTCTACAATTTGTTTGTCCCGTGACTTGACTCACAATGAGTTGTGAGTCACTGTGGATGGAAAGTCATCGTAAGACAACTTTGATGGCCATCTTTAGGCCATGTATCATTGCTTTGTACTATGCCACGTTATTGGTGACAAGGAATTGGAACGTGACTCGTAAGTCTGTTTCCATACCATGTAGACCCTAGAGGTACATTCCCCCTCCAGGGTGTTCTGTGCTGGTTGCACCATTAACATACATGTTTTATTCGAGAGGAGTTGGCTGGGTTGGTGGTAACCTCGATGGTCCATGTTCAAGAGGATAGACTGAAAGTTCTGCCATAAAATTGGCCAGTGATTGGGCCTTTATGGTTCGTCGTGGTTCATAGTGGATGTCATAGCCACTAAGTTCTACGCACCATTTGGCCAGTCGGAGTGTTCATGTCTCCTTAAGATTTCTCTGATGGGTAGGTTCATTCGGACCTTGATTCTGTGGCCCTGGAAGTAAGGCCGGAGCTTTCTTGCTGATGTTATGAAGGTGAAAATTGTTTTTTCCAATGGTAAGTAGTTGGCTTTTGCACCTCGATGGGTGTGACTGGTGTAGTATACAGGTTATTGTTTATGATCTTCCTCTTTCACGAGGACTGATAAGACAATGTCATTGGTGGTGGCCAAATATATGACAAGCTCATCCCTTGGTAGCTCGTGTAGATGTATTTTTACTTTCTCGAATGCTTGTTAGAATTCTAGTATCCAGTGAAATGTTTTCTTGTTTCATATTTGTAGGAAGAATGACTTACATTTGTTGCCCAATTTGGAGATAAATATGCTCAAAGATATGAGCCTGCCATTGAGTTGCTGGACCTCCTTCACTGATTTAGGCGGAGACATGTTCGTGATTGCCTTGATGGTCATCTTTAGGCCAGCTATCATTGCCTCATACTCTGCCACGTTATTGGTGACATGGAATTGGAATGTGACTCGTAAGTCTGTTTCCATACCATGTGGACCCGGGAGGTATATTCCCCTTCGAGGGTGTTCTGTGTCGGATGCACTGTTAACATACATGTTCCATTCGGGAGGTGTTGGTTGAGCTGGTGGTAACCTCGATGGTCCTTGTTCGAGGGGATAGACTGAAAGTTTTGCCATAAAATCGGTCAGTGCTTGTGCCTTTATCTTGGAATTCCCTATCGCACCAAGAACTTCATGAGTTGGTTTTCCTACTCACTACAACTAAAAGTAGTTGTGAGTTTAAGTTAGAAGAAGAAACCAGTAGGGCATGTTTTATCAAAGTAAGATTATTTTGGTAAAAGTGCACTAATGAGCTTAAAGGAGCTCAAATATGTGAAATGAAATAGTTTGAAATTATTTTGTGTAATTTCAAACTTCATTTTGTATCTATTTCCACATTTAGAACCTTTTATCAAAGTATGGGTACTTTGGTAACTTTGGTATAATGTGTATGTACCTTGTACCATTGAATAACTCCATTAAGTTTATATTATGTATACGTCCAGTTTTTGTAGTTATTTTAGGGTAAATAGTTGATTTATCTTAAGTGATAAATGGCTCGTGAAAATGGGATGATTGATAAGTCATGGTAGGCTTTAAGGTTTAGTGGAAACGTTAAAGGCTGAGTCGAAAACTTAAAGGCTTCTAGTAAATGACATTATTCTTGTTACAATCACCCCCGATGAATAGTGATTTTCTGGGAAAAATTGTCCGACGGTCAAAATCTGCAATTTCCGGGACTCGGTTTTAAACGTGCAGACACACATTTTCTAATAATTATCATACTCCGGGAATTAATATGAGGTCCATTCTATGATATTTCACATTTTTATGAAGTTCCGTGAATCCCGGGCTATTTTACCAAGAATTGACCTTGGGAGGTAAAATGGTCGGTTTGGAGAAGTTGACATATTTAGTGATAATTTGGATATCCCGGGATTATATTTTACCTTGATTCAACAAGATTTAAGTGTTTTAAGATGTTCTGAGAGATTCAGGATATTTTAACAATTTACGGTTTCGGAGGACAAAATGGTCATTACGGAAAATTGGACGAAAATGTCCATTAACCTAAATTAATTAGGGGCAGCCGATTTTAGGTGGTTTGTTACTTTTTAGGTGTCATTATTTTATTTCTATCCTTTATGACCTAGTAAATAAAATACTAACCTATCCCTTAATTCTAGGATAATGTTTCCTAGTCTAACTATTAAAATACTAACCTATTTCACTTTCCCTCTCTCCTTCCCTCTTAGCAACCCGGCCCTCCCTCTCAACCTCACCCATTCATTTCATTTCACACTTACCAATTGCAAACACTTCACAAAAACTCCATATTTCCTCTCATACACAACCGGCGGTTTTGCTTCTTTCTTCTAAGATTGAAGTTTCCTTTCCTCTTCATCTCTTCATCCATTATCTTCTTCAACCTCAAGCCTTCAAGTGGTGCAAGTTCAAGGAGCAAGAAGGTGCAAGGAGCTCTCTTCCAAAACCGATTTCATCAAGTGTTCAAGAGATTCTAGGTAAGCTTGTTTCATAACCATTCCTTCATGAAACAAAGCTTGTTACATGGAA
>JBBYHH010458486.1:0-11378 GCA_038382905.1 Daphne laureola
AGATGTAGAACATGAAGCAACCTAGATCGACAATCATCCTTTCCATTTTTGTTATCCAAACACAATTTCTTGCTACGTAACACAAAACGTATCTTTTTAGAGAATCGATCGATTGTAGTATTAATTATCAACAAAAGATACAATCAAACGAAGCCAAAAACTCCAAGCGACAAAGTTCATTTGCAGACAATCATATAATTATCCTCTATCATGTTCAAGGTTGCTGCAAATCTCATCAAACGGCATCCTAAAAAAAGGCTGGGTATTTCTTCATGTGACATACATTTGTTGTGATTGATCATATAAAGCCATGAAGTAATGTAAGGAGAAGGAGAGTGTATGGGGTAAAGACAAAAGATTGTTTATTCAAAAGCTTCAAAGAGAATGGGAAGATAAAAAATGAAAATTTAAGAGGGGACAGACTTGAAAGTTGAAAACTTGAAAATGGGAGAGTGGGGAATGGGGTTGAATGGTCAAAAAGCAGCAGATAGATAACTGTGGAACTGAGGAGAGAGAGAGAGAATCAAGTAGATTAAATATTTTCTCCTTCCATGACCATGACCATGTCTGGCCTCTCTTGTTAATGGTTGACTGGCATCAGCCTCCACAACCAAACAATCCTCACCGTCTCCAAATCTCCTTCTCCCAACCAAAAGTTTCATTTCATTATCTGTAATCTGTTGTTCTTCAGGAGATCCATCTCAAGATCGCTGTAGGTTTCGTTGCTTCATGTGTTCTTGACCCGATCGGTAATTTCTGTTCTCTGATCTGTAGTCTGTTAGCAGTTTCTCGTTTGTTTTTTACCATCAAACTGTTTCCCCGTCTGGATTTTCCCAGCTTTTGTTCTTTCCCCTGATTTGATTTTTGTATCTGGTTATGGATCCTGTTTTCTTATTAGGGTTTCACCTAAGGGAAAATGGAAAGTGTACATGTTTAGTTTGTCTTCTGGCTAACTTTTCTTCGCCCTAGCTGTGGATAGAGATAGTTTTGTATATCGTTTCATCGCCTGGACTCTGAATTAGTAGTATATTGATGGAGATGCAGGCTCTGATGCGTTGTTGTTAGTTTTTATGTTAACAGTCTATGTTTTCAGCTCTGCTGCAGGCGAAATTTTGAGATCTTTCTGCTAAAATAAGGAGTTGAGAGGTCAGATCTGTGGGATCTGCTAGGGGCTTCTATTTTTGGTCAACTTATTACTGAATGGCTGCGGTAAGCCTAGCACCGGCTTCTGGAGTGAGAGATCCCGGTGGAATTACAGTAGGAGCTGATAAGTTGCCTGATGAAATGTACGATATGAAAATCAGAGATGAGAAGGTGAGCATGTTCATTGTTATTCTGTTCTTAAATGTGCGTATTTTGATTTTATGTGATCTGGAATTAACTTACATGAAATGGTTGAGTTTTGCAGGAAATGGAAGCAACAGTAGTTGATGGTAACGGAACGGAAACCGGCCACATAATTGTCACTACCATTGGCGGTAAAAATGGCCAGCCGAAGCAGGTACTGAGATGCCTGCAACCTCACCTTAACAAAATGTTGGAGCTTGTAATTGGCGTGTAATCCGTACTTATAATTTCGTTTTTGTGATGATTTTAGACCATAAGCTACATGGCCGAACGTGCGGTTGGACAGGGTTCTTTCGGAGTAGTCTTTCAGGTGCGGTCATTGTATGTTTTGGATTTACTTGATAAGTGACAAGCTAGTCTTGAGCTGATTCTTTGTCTTGATATATAGGTCTCTTGTCTTGTAGTTGTAGTTAACCATTTTGTCCTGATTTCATCCTGCAGGCTAAGTGCTTGGAAACAGGCGAGACTGTTGCTATTAAAAAGGTTCTTCAGGACAAGAGATACAAGAATCGGGAGCTCCAAACAATGCGTCTTTTGGACCATCCCAATGTCGTCTCTTTAAAACATTGCTTCTTTTCAACCACAGAAAAAGATGAACTCTATCTCAACTTGGTGCTCGAGTATGTCCCTGAGACTGTCCATAGAGTCATCAAGCATTACCATAAGATGAACCAGAGGATGCCCTTAATATATGTGAAACTGTACTTTTACCAGGTATACTACAATGAATCATCTCTTGTTTAGCTCGTGGTAGCTAGCGATCGATCTTAATCACTGATTTGTTGAGTTTTGCTTGCTTTCTTTCTTCTATGCAGATTTGTCGGGCACTCGCTTATATTCACAATACCATTGGAGTATGCCATAGGGACATAAAGCCTCAGAATCTGTTGGTATGCTTATAATTTCTGTATTCGTAGGATTTGACAATCAATACTAAGATTACTTTTTTATTGAGCTAAGAATGATGAAGTTTGCTTTTGTCTGCTTTGAGGAGGGCTAATCACCTTTCTATGTTGCTTTCTGACAGGTCAACCCTCACACGCATCAAGTGAAACTATGCGATTTTGGAAGTGCAAAAGTTCTGGTTTGTATTTTTCATCCCGGGACTGTTGATATCACCCCCTGCATTATTCTCCAGCATACTAAAGTTGCTTTTAATTTCATAGGTAAAAGGCGAGCCAAACATATCTTACATCTGCTCTCGGTACTATCGTGCACCAGAACTTATATTTGGGGCTACTGAATACACCACAGCTATAGATATCTGGTCCGCCGGTTGTGTACTCGCTGAGCTAATGCTTGGGCAGGTAATTCACTACCTCATCATTATTGTTATCTACTTCTGCTTTGTCTGTGAACTAAGAAGTGATATGTTTTGATCACAGCCTCTGTTTCCTGGGGAAAGCGGTGTCGATCAGCTTGTCGAAATCATCAAGGTAATCATGGTTCACTTGATATCAGGATTGAGTATCTTGGATTATTGATGATATAGGAATTCCTCAAACCTTTATAAGGATAATGTTAGTTATTGATATTTTAAATGTTGCTTTAGTCTTGGAACTTGGTTTGCACTTGGCTATGCAACATTCCTGCTTTGGCTGTCACTTACAAATATGAGTTCTAAACTATTTTTTATAGGTTCTGGGCACCCCTACAAGAGAAGAAATTAAATGCATGAATCCAAACTACACCGAATTCAAATTTCCTCAGATTAAAGCTCACCCATGGCACAAGGTAGTGGCTGCTTTCTGTTTCCCTGTTTCTTTTATTTTCGGTTTTGGTCCGTGTTTTCGTTCCCAAGACTTTTTTTAGTCAAACAGTTTTGTTAACCGACATGTAGAATAATGTTAAAAGCTGCTTACTCTTTTAAATGCAGATATTCCATAAGCGCATGCCACCAGAGGCTGTTGATCTTGTCTCCAGACTTCTGCAGTACTCCCCGAACCTTCGCAGTACAGCTGTGAGTACAGTATGAGATTTCTATCCGCAAAACTGTAATTTCAGTTCATTTGCTTTAATTAATGGAGGTCTGAATTCTTGAACAGCTCGAGGCTTTGGTTCATCCGTTCTTCGATGAGCTAAGGGATCAAAATGCCCGCCTTCCCAACGGACGTTTCCTACCCCCTCTTTTCAACTTCAAATCCCATGGTAAGAGAACTCTCTGATCTGATCTGATCTGATCAATTAGCATCTTCAACGGTTGACATTGAACAAAGTTCTAACAGTAGTGTCTTGTTGTGATTATGATCAGAACTCAAGGGAGTACCGACGGATATGGTTGCGAAGCTGATCCCGGAGCATGCGAGGAAGCAATGTGCCTGGCTATGATCCGCTCTATGTTATCTGCGTCTTGCAGCATCCATCCACAGGACCACAGTGTAGTTGTAGAGAGAAAGTAGCTAGTTGCGCTGGTACTTGGGGAATGAAGAAGCTATGCTAATTGTTTATTGGCCTTTGGCGTTATTTTACCTCTTTGATTAATTTTATTTTTCAACAGTATTTAAATGTTCTTGTAGAAAGCAGGGTTGTTTGAAGTCTGCTAAGATATGTTCATAAGACCCCATAATTTGTTGTCCATCTTATTCAGTTTATCACAGATTCATCAGAAGAAGATGGTGGTGTTGTGTCTTCTGTTCCCTTTAACGGCTGGTTCTGATAAATGCAACTCGGACCTTATCATTTTTGTTAAAATAAGAGTAAGTGCCAAAATGGACATATAGTCTCTCTATTTCTGTAACTCTTGTGTTTTAGTCATTCAAGTTTAACTTAGCGTTATTAAATCCCTAGGTGTGTTTGGTTTAAATTTTTTAGAAATATGGATTTTTAAATTCTTATGAATTCATGGAATTCTATATTTGATTCATTTTAAAAAATAACAATTTTAAAAAATAATTCTTCATTGTTATGAAAATTCTATTATTTTTTATTCTTGTAACCAAACCAGCCATAGAAATGCAAAAGAATGATGTGGATAAATTAATACGATTTTTTATTCTCTTGAATAAATTTTTTGGTCTTTATAGTTACCGACAAAGTATATATGAAGCAATTTGCCGTTCTCCTTCAGGCATCCTCACTCCTCAGGTGTCCTGCTTCTTTGTCTCGGTGGGCGTCTCACGTCTCGTCGATGTTGCTTTCCTCCCCTGGGCTCCTTCGGTGGTGATTCTCGCTTGGCTCCGCGTCGGGATCTCATGAGTTCTCCGTCCAGATCTGATTTCGGGGCTCGTCGTTGCCGCAATGGGGGGCGGTGGGTCGGCTTGCTTTGTCCCTCTGTGCCTCGGGTTTCCGCTCTCCATGATCTTGGGTTTGTGGTACTCTCCAGCGCGGCGTGGAATTGGTGGGCAGTGGTCGGATTCCTCCTGAGTGTGCGCTCGGTGGGGAACTCTACTGATTTGTCGTGTCCAGTGAAGCCACGGGCGTGCCAGCTCGGACGCGGGCAACAACTATGGGCGATGGGCGGTTGCTCTCTATTTGTTGTTTCTACAAGTTTTGCTCGCTCCTGTCATGTTGGATGAGGTGTCGAGGGACTCCCGGCCTGCGAGCGTGCCATGACGACATGTCCGTTACTATGTGAGACGGTCAATTTTGGTTTAGTTGATAATCCGTTAACTAATATTTTGTGGACCCTCTTTTATTTTTGCGTAGGTTTGTTCTGGTTTTTATTTTTTTTCTGCTTTGTTTTATCGTTGTTTGTTGCAATTTTCTGTTGTTACATGTTTGGGTGTGATAGTGTGGTTACTACTATTATTGAGGCTAGTGCTCTTCTTAATCCATTATGGTGCGTCGGTACCATTCAGCTTTTGAGCAGTCAGGAGGTACCGGGAGCGAGATACCAGATCGTTTTAGCGTCATAATGGTTATTGCCGTCGTTATGAGTTTATTTTGTCTTTTGAGACCAGTTTGTGGGAGTTTAGCATTAGTAGTTTTAGTTTTCCATTATATTGCTACTTATGTGGTAGTTTCACCCGTAAAAGGTTGGTTTTGTTGTACCTTTAGGTACTTTAATTCTTCATACCCGATTTATTTTGTAATGAGTTATGATTAATAAGATAGGTCCTTATTGCTTAAAAAAAAAAAATGACATTTTATTTATTGATTGATTTATATTTTAAGGACATAAATTTATATATTCTCGTTGTCTCAAGAAATTGACACATAAAAGGGTATTTACAGGTTTTTTAAAGTATGATAGGAAGTTGTAGGTTTCGGCAAATGTTAGGTATTTTTTGTTTGTCATTACGCTTTTCTTAAATTCGATAAATTCTTGTTATCTGAAAATTTCTTCAAAATTCACGAAATCTTGGGTGGCAATTGTAATTCAGATATTTCCGCAATTCATCATTTCAATCATGTCTATTAACATTCCAGTTTTCAGAGTTGGAGCAGTCTTTGATAACGGCTCTTGCTGGAGTATTTTGCACGCATGTAGTTTTTTCAACGTCTCGTTTGAATAACTTGAATACTCGGTTTATATTTTCTAGTGTTGTTTTTGGTGGTGAAAAAGCAGAGTTGTTACCACTCTTTCAATTATGGATATATGTCGCTTATGTAGATGAATATATTTTTATTCTTAATTTCCAATACGAAACTCTTCTATCCATTTTAGTATACGTACGTGTTACCCTTGAAATTATATCAAGAAAACAAGTATGATATGATACGCTTAATTGTCGACTTCCTTCATCTACCTTACCTTGTATAAATTCCGATACAAAGTCTGTATGATACACTTTTGCTCGTCCTTAATTCCAGAAAATTCCAAGTAGACCCTTACTCTTGGGCATTTCTTATATTTATCTAGCCAAAGTTTATCATTTATCGGATGAAATCTGTTAATTTTTTTTTTTAAATTTTATTATTACAGTAAATCAGACAAAATGTTTATTGATTTTATTTTTATGTCTTCCCTTTTTTCACTCCCATTAAATTCTTCCAATAATTATCGCCACGAATCCATCATGTTTCATATTCAATGCTTTATATACGTTTCTTTATGTTTATTTTTTTTTCCTTTTCACACTTTTTTTAATTTCATTCTTCTTATTCTTTGGAAATAACTTTGATTTTTTTCTTTTCTTTTTTGCATTATTTTCCATTGCTTTCATTCACTTTTTGTTTTTCTTCTTATCAAACAATACCTACAATTATACAGATATTTTCAATCAATATAGCAGACATTGTCTGCAATTTGTTCAGACAATGTTCGGAGTTTGTTAAAACTTGTCTGACGGTGATTATGATGTGGTGAGTTATATATATTCACATTTCTTCTTTATGAAGGATTAAGAAATGAAGGAAATTATCTACGACGCGGAATAAATTGTCAGTTATTCTCCTAAATTCAAAAATCACACACAATATAGTAATAAATCTAATACTATATTACAAAATATTTTAGACGATACAATAATAAACTTCAGATAAAATCCTAAAAAGTTTAACTTTCAATTAATGTAAATAAATTGACAAGTTAATTGACAACATAGCAACTACCCTTAGGGTACACACAAATTGCCATCGGAGTTAGGAACATAGCAGCCGGAATCAACATTTGTTGTTTCTTCCTCTATTATGCAATTATCGTCATCAATGACTGCTCTTGCTTCTTCATCAACTTGTGTAAGAGTAAAGTCATTGGATTCAAATTCAGTCAAATTAATCGGAACAAATATGGACCAAACAATAAGTCTTCATAAGAACAATTTAAAAAATTTGTTCATCAAAATTATCAAACAACTACAGACAAATGACCGGACAATATTATATATATGATCAGACAACATACATACAAAATGCATGTAAATGATCAGTCAACTACAGACAATTGATCAGACAATATTATATATATGATCAGACATTTGCCTAAACTTGCAGATACTGTAAGTTAAAACTACAGAACTTTTACCTAATTTTACAACCATGAACAACACATATATGTTAGCTCACCTAAATAGAGAACCTACTTGAGACATGCAGACAATATAATCAAACAATGCAGACAAACTGAAATAAACATAGAAGACTTCAAAGGTTCATGTAATAGAATTAATCAAAGTAATTATTTTTTTCAGACAATATGCCAAACACTTCAGACAAATCTCACAAAACTAAAGTTTGAACCGAACTTATATGTCAATGAACGTCAGACAATTTAATTTACAGAACCAGACATATTTAACCCGAGTGATCAGACAAATCTCTAACTCAATTTCATACCACAACTAAAACCAATGTCGCTAAATTGGATCGTTCTCTCCGACAGCGGATACAATAAATCCTTCCGTCAACTAAACAAAAAAACATATATTAGACAATACTAACCTAAAAACGGTGAACGAAGATCTCCCGACAGTTTTGCACCGCCACCGCCTGGAAAGCACGTCTCACCAACCGGCAGCGCCGTCTGGAAAAGAGGTCTTAAGTGCTGCAGACAAACCGGAATCATGAGAAGCGGGTCTGCACCTTCGCGCTCCTATGTTTGATGTTGCATGTGCTGGAACCAGAATCAGCAGAATTAGACAACTCGCCGGAATCAGATGAGCTTGTCGAGAGAAAAAGAAAGGTCTGAAGGTGGAAGGTGGAAGGCTAATATGTGATTAATTTCTGTTGTTTTTTATATGAATGACTTGCATACTGTTAGAAGGAGTTTTAATTGGAATAGGAAAACAGTAGTAATTGATTCCTTGAATCAAGCAACTGATACGTTTTCACGATTTTTCCTATTATATTTTTCTTTTCTTTTGTATTAATTGTCTGAGAGAACTACAAATAGTAACTGTTAGGTAAATTTTACTTAGGTGCATATATTCCAAACCTATTAACCATCATTTTTTTAAAATGTCTAAATTTACTACTCAATTAAGACATTAAGTGTAATTTTATCCGTTAGTAAGTTATATTTTACGCCCTTACACTTTTCACATGATACATTTAACATCAAAAGTTTTATTTATTATAAAAATATCTTCAGTTTTGATTTACGATTATGTTATGTTTTCTCTACTTCCTCTTCATCTAGTTTGATCGAAGATGATTACATATTGGGGTGATTGGTTTTGGGTTTCATTTTCTCATTGCAATGATGTTTGTTATTAATGGGTGGTAGATCTTAAATATTTTCCACTTTTTATACTAGTTTAATAAGCATTGCTGTTGTTGAATGGGATGATCAAATCAAGATCTGGGTCTCAAAATCCTAAACGTTGATTGTACTTTGAGTCTGCCTTCTTTACTTTCTGTTTTTGGGATTTACAGTTTTAACACGACGTAGGTTAGATTTCGATACTAATGTTTCTTGAAGTGGCGGACGGGAGGATCAATTTGGTGAATTTAGTTTTTTGTTGTTGTTGTTGTTATCATCCTTGTTGTTGTGAATTTTGGTGTTTTAATGAAATAGATAGCATTTTTGTTAATAAATAAAGGGAGAAAGGGCAATTTTGTCATTAATCTTTTAAAAAATTCTCATTTTACCATTTTTTTTCTCGGGGTAAAAATATCATTAAAGTTTTATTTTAGGGATAAATTTACCATCAACGTTTTATTTTAGGGATAAATTTGCCACTACTGAGTCTGCGATGCAACGTGACATGATGAAACAGTTAACTTGGAAGGAAAAAATATCCTCCAACATTTATCGGACCTCCACCAGACCAACATAAGTCTTTTTCCCACTCATATAATGTCAGAACACCACCAATCGCAACATATCCATATCAAAAAACACGATCTTACCGCCGTTAGTTTAGCTGACTTGCATGGCTGTAATTCGTTACACCCGAGACACCGATATGTTCCCCTATCTCTGACGCATCGATTGTGATTGCCTCCACCTCCAACAGTCGTTGATTGCTTCATGATTAGACGTCTAGTGATAAACTTACCTCTTTAAACAAATATTGATGACATTTTTATCCCAGGAAAAAAAAATGGTGACAAAATGAGAGATTTTGAAAACTTTAGTGGCAAAATCATCATTTCTCCCATAAATAAAATTTTGGATGTTAAATGCATTATGTGAAAAGTGTAAGGATGTAAAATGTAATTTATTAATGGAGAATCATTAAAATTTACGGAGCAATCATGAAATTGCACTCAATGTCTTAATTGAGTGGTAAATTTAGGCATTTCAAAAGAATAATAGTTAATTTGGACTTTTCAACCTAATTCAGTGAGTTTTTTGCACCTGAAACTAGGGCTAAAAATGAGCTGAACTGAACCGAGTACTAAGTTGTTCATGTTAGGTTTGAAAATTATATCGAGTCTGAAATTGAGTTCAGGCTTGGTTTGAAAATAATATGAATGAACTCGAACGAACTTTAAATCAATCGAGCTCGAGTCGAGCTCGAGTTGTTCACGAATATCAATGGAAAGAATTGGGATAAAATCGAATATTAAGTTGTTCATGTTAGGCTTGATAAATGTATCGATCTTAAAATTTTGTTCAAATTTGGTTTGAAAATAATATAAACGAGCTCGAACGAACTTTTAATCGAGCCGATCCCGAACCGAATTCAAGCTGTTCATTCAATTTTCACCCCTACCAGAAGCCAACAACTAACATATTATTAAGATGTACCGTGAATTTTAAGATGGAATTTTCTAGAAATGAAGTGTATGTGCGGTAAAAGCGGATAGTTTGTTAAGATGTACCGTGAATTTTAAGATAAAAACATTTTAGACAACCGATTCTTTGACACATTCAAATTTTGCATTCACATTTTAGATTCATCCAAATGAACTTCTCCTAAAATTTGATTAAAAACCTAAAATGAAACCGTCTTGAGACTCCGCCGTCCGCAGTCGTACCACCCACGTCCGGCACGAATTAATTATCCTCTACAGTGAGCCAATCGGGAGCCGAAAACGTTGCAGATCCATTTGATTGATCAACCTTTACTTTTGGTAATTTTGCTCTCAACCACTATCTTTAGGGATTTTGCAGTTTTGGTCATTTACGTTGGTTGTTTTGCATGTCTATCATCGTTAGGTTGAAAACAAACAGATTTATTTATATATAAAAAAAAGTTCTCATCAATGAAGCAATACTCTTCTACATATATCTTTTCCTTCTCTTTAATTTATTTTTATTAATGAGGCTGATTCATGATGGATAGTTCATTTGGAGTGAGTATCTATATAGATGGAGGAAGGGAAGTGCAAGTTTGAGTGTTTGACGGAGGATCTCATGGTGAAGATATTCTTGATGATGGCTCAAAACATGAAGGCAGTGGTAAGATTGAGATGCGTATCAAAATCATGGCGGCGATTGGTGAACTTCTACTGTCTTCCCAAGCTGAGTTGCAAAGGGGAATTGGCAAAGGTGGAATCTGGAACCGAACTTATTTTGATCTCTCATGTATTCGAATACTCAGTTGATGGTCAAGTAGAAGTGAGGAAACGCGATATAACCAAAGGATTGCTTCTAAATCGCTTATCTTCTTCTCCGTTGGTATATTGCGTTTCCAATATGGACACAACTTCATGGATTGTGATCAATGGACCACCAGACACCGACGGCACCATGCCCAAACTCGAGTATGCTTCGCTTCACTATACGCCACCAAACTGGAAACTCGTTGTCAGACTCATTGTCTCGATGTGGTCCAATTCTTCTAGGTGTGACGGAGACAAGTCCTACAACAACTCGTTGGTTTACTATTCTCATACAGGCGAGTGGAGTCCGTAATTCCCCTTTGAATTGAACATCAAATTTGTGGTGAGGATTGACGTGAAGCCAAAGAAAGATGAAATTAACTTGGAAGAAGTTGTTAGAGTTTACCGCAGAAACATAAGATGATTTACTCTTTGGATAAATTGTAAGATATTGTTCCATTTTGCTAGGCTAAGTTTGTTTTTGACGTTATTTATTTAGTATATTGCCTATAAAAGGCTAAGTTCTCATGGAATACTATTACTAAGAGTAAATTACACAATCTATACCTAAACTATAGCTCGTGTTGTAAATCTATACCCGAACAAAATTTTATTGCAAAAGTGACTCTAAAGTATCAGTACGTTGCAAATCTATACCT
>JBBYHH010458596.1:0-11377 GCA_038382905.1 Daphne laureola
GGGTAATCATCTTATATATTTCATGAATGCCTTTCAAAAAAAAAAAAAAAAAATACACCATTTATTTTTCATGTTTCAAAATTCAATGTTTGACTCAAATATTTATAAAGATAAATTATGTAAAAAAATCCAAAAAACTATTTTCAGAAAATGTAGATTGCAAAGTATGCTATATATAAAAAATATTTAACTTTAGATATCTAAACACGCATGAAAATAAATCATATATTTAATACTATAAAACAGTTAAAAAAATTGATGCAATCTTTAAAACACGGAGAGAGTATTTCCTAATTACCAAATAACTTAAGGTCATAAGGCTGATATAAACACATATACAAAACGCAAAGAAAAATATCCACACAACATAAAAGGAGTACATCATAAAGCAAGTACAGAATTGAAGCTGGAGATAGATGTAATGCTCCTAGTGCATGAGACAAGCTAGGCCTAACTATGGAACATCCTTCAAACTTCTCTCTCACTTGAGACAGAAATCTACCCATGGCATACTCAAGTACATAAATGGCTACCGTTTTTCTCCACCAAACTAGCCGCAATATGCAAGCTACTAATAGCCTAGACCTGCAAAGAAACTTGGAAAGACACTCCAAGTCATAGACCATACATGCATAGAAAATATCAAGAACCAGCTACTACTATGAACCTTTAATCAACATACGCGAGTCAATTTAGCAAACTGAGGGATGAGGGAAGACTCAACACCCTATCCACCCGGAACCAATAAACTCACTGCTCCAAGCATGGTGAGCTATCACTCGACCAAGAGATTGATTGCTGATTCTTGCTCCTTTGTGGGATTAGTCCAGACTCTCTTTCGACCACATTATACGCCAGCACCTCCACACCATGAAACCCAATAAATCTACCGTTCCAACACAAAAAAAACCCCAATTACCCAACAACTGAGCACAAAAAATCCCAATTGTCCGTATGATGTTTAATTTACAAAATAAAATTATTAAAAAAGATAAATTAGCTCACAAACTCCAACTTAAACCCTACCACACCATGCAAAAAACTCCATTATATTGTAGTTGAGAAAGATTTGAAATTAAACCGATCCAACAAATAGTTTAAAAAATAGAATAAAGAGTACCAAAAGTTTGAGAGGTGATAATTAAGTCATCTTGTAGGGGATCTGGTTGGCTACCCATCAGTAATGTGAGTGGAATGATTTGTAAATAGTGAATCAATCTTGATCCTTCCATGAAGCAGGTTGACTTGCTTCGTGTCCATCCTTAACTATGAAAAAGGAGAAAGGGTTCCTTTGGAAGCAATAATGATGATTGAGCATTTGGGAGTGAAGATCGATCCAAAAGTGACCGGCAAAGGTTGTATATAAAATCAGAGTCTTCGTTACATTTCTTTAAAACATTCCATGTACGATCATGATGATTGTTCAGCCTAAATGGCAAACAAAAAAAGAGAAGTAGGTCTATAAAACCTGTATAAATAAATAAAGGGAGGCACGATTTCCATCTTAGCCTCTTACTGTACACATGAAACTTTTACTATATGTCGTGATTTGAATTTAGATCATAACAGTACGGCTCCAGATGTAAAAAAATCACTTAATTATGTAAAAAAATGCGATTTATCCATTGATTATTTTATCAGTCTGTTTTAACCACTCATCTCTAATTACTAAGTATAAATTAAAGATTTTTTATCAGAAAAAGTGTAATTAAGACAAATGATGGAGTGGATAATGAAAGAAATATTTAGTTAAATATGAGAATATTTCGTTAAATACTGGAGGTGCAAATTAAAGACTTGTCACGTCTGCATGTATGACGGCGGTGCCACCGTGCTCTGTTACTCCGCCAGCCGAGATTGACGTTTTTCGATGACGGAGCGGGTACGTGGTGGTGCTTCAGAGGTCGGTGAAGGCAGTGATTTGTGCTGGAAGCTGCGAATCCCCGACCTCACAACTGATCCAAGCGTGACGTTCCGCCACCTCCGTCTTCGCTCTGCCAGTCGAGGTTCTTTTTTAGATCGATTGCTTTAGACTCGCCAAGACGTTTTCTGTCCACCTCGCCTCGTTCTATGTCGGAATCACCATAAGAAGACGAGGAATTGACGAAAACCTTATCGGCAGACCCATCAGTCAAATTCTTGGTCAAAACAATCATCTACATCAACAAAAATGAGTGCCACATCAGCTTCACATCAGTAAAAGTGGGTCCCACAACACATGTTGGCTGATATAGACGACTTAACGATGACTATTGATCAGGGTATGTTTTCACTTCTTTTTCAAGTGTCACGAACTCTAGGAACTCTCGTTCACTAAAGAATACTTGTAATGAATCAAATAAATTTATAACACCTTGCTATCCTTGTTGTGTAAGGGATCAAACCCAAGAGAGATGAGTTATCTAGGGAAAATCAAGGATTGTGTGCGATTTACTGGTGGAATGAAAATAGGGTGTGAAAAATGTTTAGAATGATAATGAGGAAGTGCGGTCAAAAATTAGGTAACGAAAGAGTAAAATAGTCAAGGTGATGAGAATACGATGTGATCACTAACAAAAGGCTCTCTTAGGATAGCGTTCACCATGTTAGAGGTTTCCTATACTTAACATGCCTCAATAAAAGGTAAACTTCAATAATCGGATCAATTTCCTTTCTGAACACCATCCCACCTCTCAACTAAAGATTCTATTGGACACTCTCATGCTTCACCAAAGATCTTTTGAGGATTACCATACCAAGTTATAACTACATACTGAATTCCTATGGTTTTCTCGAACTCCCAGTTCATCAAGTAATGTATAGATGTGAGATTTAAAGGTTGGAATGTCTCCCTCTCGGAATAACACTCGTACTCTTAACAGGACAGGAGTACTCTTTAACCTCTCGTGCATTAACGAGATTGACTCCAGAGATTTTAAGCTCAAATCATACACACCGATAAAGTCAATCTCTAGAGTACTCTTTAACCCTCTCGGATATTCCATTGAACACTAAGTGATATGTAATTGCAGAGGATCCTCCTACATACATACTACATATATAGCGCAAGAAATCAACTACTACACAAGCAAAAACATGTCAATCATTAGTTACCCCCTAGGTAAGCTAACCCTAAGAGAAACTAATTAACTACTCATTAACAAGCATGCTAATAATAAAAATCAACATGTAATTAAAGAAAAACATACTCATAAATTAAAAAACACTCCAACTTTGTAACTATTCAAGCCTACTTAATGGAGTGACCCTAAAACATATATATAGTAGTTCCCAAATGTCCTAAATGACCCTAAACACTTTAGTCATGTTAGACATCTAAAACAGGGGTAAACTGGTCTTTAATTAGCCCAAAATTAGGATAAGAATGCATAACCGTCAAGAGAGAGAAAGTTGGAGGCGTTAGTTAGAGGCGCCAAAATGGCGTCGCCTTGGAGGGGGGCCAAACTAGCGCCAGCTTCATGTGCCTCATACTCATGCCTAGACTTTATGGGGCGTTGGAAGTGGCACCTTGGATGCGCCCTGACTAGCGCCTTGCCTCATAGGTGGCGCATGTTTGGAGCCTCAAACCCACGCTTGCATCTTGATCTCTCTAGGGCGCCAAACTAGCGCCTTGAAGTGGAGCTTCTTGTCGTCTAGTTTGGTTCTCAACTTTGCAATTTGTGCAATTTGACCATCTCAACTATTCTCTTAGACTCCAATTCTCCAATATAGTTCGGGATGATCTTCGAGGTTCCGCAATTTGTTAATCCTCATCCCGAACCTCCAATTTATGCTCTTCTAAATACAATTTCACCTCAAAGATGTGCATCCTGCAAGAGATAAGCAAAATAGGTAAAATGCACTAATGTCATAATAAAATAGATATAAATAATAAAAATTGTGTCTTAAACACCCCAAAAATATGTATATGTTTACACACTCATCAAATATTAAATTTGCACTCATCAAGTCATTTTTTTACAACCGAAACCTAATAATATACTCAATTAAACAATCCAGCGTAGGAAGGGTGGGGTCAGTCTTACAAGGAGGACTTTACGCTCAAACCTTAAGCTCCTATGTAAGTTCATTATATTTTCTGTCACACCCATATGGGTGTGTGAAAGTGAAGCCTCAAATTCAAACATGCACAAATCTGACAATAAAAAAAGCACCATACATCATAGATCCATTAAGAGTATCCATTTAAAGCACCGTACATCATAGATCGATATTGAGGATGTTCTTATAAGGGGAAAAAACAAACATGAACTGATTTTGTAGTCACATGCAAAACCATATAAAATTCATTAAAAAGTTGGATGTTGCGCTTTTTTTAAACGAAGGAAACTGACGCTTTCTTAATGTAACCATAGGCTTGATTAAAGTTCTACTTCTCAGTTCAGTCCATCTCTAAACATGTAAAACTAAGCCTTTAATGTTATTTACAACAAAATCTTTGTCTCTTCCTAGGATTATAACTGATACAAATAGAATGATGGTTAGGTAGGAGTTAATTAGTGTTCCACGAGTAGGAGAAAATTGCCATTTTGAGCCTTTAAAGTGTACTTCATTGGATAAATGTCGTGCAGGAAATGCATCAAGTGTTTAACCGCACTAGGGATGACAATAGTTCGAATTAATCACGGATATTTTACTATTCGTGGTTAGTGGATATCCGTCAATGCGGTTAATACCTCACACCCATATCTAAATATCCACGGATATCAGTCACCCGTAGTTAATCCACAGATATCTACTATCAATATATAAAAAAATTAATATCTAACATTCCTTTCTTTTAGGTCAAAAGATCTTTAAATACCTCATCTATTAGAAAATTAGTACCATATAACATGGCATATACTTAATCGCGAAATCGCGGTTATCCGCAGTGGGGATACACCAAAACCATAAACCTTGAGACTCGCGGTTAGCAATTACCACCTACTAGCCAATAACCGCGGATATATCCGCAACATAGATTGTGGTTATGCGATTAACGGTTTCCATCCAACCTACTACCATCCCTAAACTGAACATTTGGTTGCATATTCTCTTTCCAAAACTTTTGCGAACAATATATGAATCTTTATCAAGATTTGTGAGGTTTCCTTTTTATCATTATTCCCCATCCATCTACTCAATTTGATTCATATTTAACTTCCTGTTCCGCTACATGTAGAAGTCAAGGTCACCAAAGACAATCAACCACAACATCTGCTCTTTGTTTGATGGTCTCAGATTGCCACTAAATTAGTTTTTTGATCCCCGAATGCTATCACCTTAATAGACAGCCACTGTTCTCCATTAACTTTTTGCCACATCTCATGACTCGTATTTAAGACGTGGCATCTTTGTCAGCAGTTTGTGATGGTAAGGAATTGAGTTGCATAGAGTCGTCTGTTGCGCCATCACATGTCTAATTTACTAAAGTTCAGGTACTAACATGATATTTCAGCCGAAACAATGAATCAGAAGAAATGGTATGAACTTCAACGGCAAGGCCACCATGATATTCTCATTCCCAAATGAATGGCAAGGCCACCATTCACCATCTACTTGGTTCCAATCCCACAACTACTTCTTGTCCCACTCTAACGCTAATCAAGCTCCTTCCCCCTTCTCTTCTCTAGTGTACACCGCTTCGAGTTCTTATCCTCATAACCCAAAGATTGCGTTTTTCAGCAAATGTCAGACCTGGCGCCAAATCTCCCAA
The DNA here is from genome assembly GCA_038382905.1 of Daphne laureola. Taxonomy (NCBI): domain Eukaryota; kingdom Viridiplantae; phylum Streptophyta; class Magnoliopsida; order Malvales; family Thymelaeaceae; genus Daphne; species Daphne laureola. The sequence continues at coordinate 5,699 of JBBYHH010458596.1, forward strand.
ATGCAAGCTCATCTCATCACTTACGGCCTATTTCCCCATCCCCCTTTGGCAGTGAGATTACTCGAACAGTCATCCCTAGACCTCAACTGCACTCTTTCAATTTTCTGCTCTCTAGATACGGCCTCCACTTTTTGCGCTAAATGCCGCAAAGAGACATTACCTCGTGGAATTCGATTCTCCAAGGGTTGGTGAAGGCATGGAATTTGAGTTATGCTTGGAAGTTGTTTGATGTAATGCGCAAGAGAAATGTAGTTTCTTAAAACACCATGCTTGTTGCTAATCTTCAGGCAGGCTACCCAGGGTGTGCCTTGAAGTTGTTCAGAGAAATGACACACACAAGATTTAAAGGTACAGAGAGAAGGGTTTCAACTATGTAAGTGCCTGTGGCAGATCTAATAGGCTAAAGGAGGGAAGATCTGTTCATGAGCTTGTAGCAAAAAATCTCTCAAATATGAGTGTGCATCTAACTTACAACGATTCTGATGGCTCCGATCGCGGGGATCGAGGAGAAGATGAAGTGAAGTTATGGTGAGATAATGAAACCTTGATTTTGAAGTATGCGTTTTGAAAAAAGGGTCAGAAATAATAATGCGTAAGAAATATCCAAATCACCACACCTCAGCCCCACCTGTCATCGCCAATAAGCACCATCAGCAAAAATAAAAAAAATCACCAAGCTCGAAAAAAGAAATGACAATGACGAATTAAGACCGAAAACTATAATATCGATGATAATATGAACAAAATAGTGATAGTTTGAGTCCAAAACCCAAAGATTGATGGTAATTTGGAACCTTTTACCTTTCTTATATGTCAAACAAGACACCTTCCAGGTGTGGTTACATATGATCTTAAATGCTAACAATGAAAATCTAATACGTTTATTTTATAAATAAAGTCCTAATTCCTACTAAATGCTACTCCTTCCGTACAAAAAAGATTGTTGTGTTTGACTTTGATGTTTCAAGTTACAATGTTTAACTCAAAATTTTACTAAAATAAATAGTGAAAAGATTTAAAAAAAAATGTTTAAAAAATTTAGATTGTAAATTATGAGAAATGTATGAATCATTTAACTTTACACGGCTATAAATTCATTAAAATAAATAGTAGATAAAATACTATGAAAATGACTAAAAAAAACTCCAAATTTTATAGGACAGTTGGAGTAACAAACTCGGCTGTAGGTTTCGTAGCTGTAGGTTTATTTTATAGGACAGTTGGAGTAACAAACTCGGCTGTAGGTTTCGTACCAGACATATTACGCTCACTTCTTTCTATACAAGAACTAACACACCTCACTTGCAGCTTACTTGCTGCTGCACCTCACTTGCGCTCACACGCACTCTTTGTTCACTCCACTCACTCTTGCTGCCTTCACTCTTACACTTCTTACTGCACTCACTTGCTGCACAGCCAGGCCTCGGCTATTTATACTAGTCCTAGATCGTCTGCTTAGTATATTAATTTACTATATACAAAGTTCTAGCAAGTATTTCAGTTAATAAGACAAATTGAAAATTTTCTAGTGCCAGGCTGCCAGCAGCTGTAAGCAATTGCATTTGCTAACTGCTTCCGTAGGTCACCTAGAATGTCCACTGCTACTTGCAAAGTATCTTCATTTCTAGGATATTCAGGCAACTCTGCTTCTGCCGTAGATATTTTCTCCCAGGTGTTGACTTATACTAACATATTTTTAATTTTAATATGAAATCTAACACCCTAAATTATGCCACGTTTAATAAAAATCTTGGGATGGACATGGGATATGAGGAGGGCGAAAACATGCTTTGAAACAATGTCATTAAACCTGAAAAACAGATAACCTCCCTAAAATCCGGAACCTGACAACCTGTTCTAATCCAGCAAGCTACAGAAGCATTATGCTTTTCAGAATTAGTACTTCTAGGGAAGCTGAAATCTTAGCACATGTACTTCAAGGGCTAGAACAGGGTCAGCTCCATGTGAATAGACAAAACAAAAAAAGAAGAATAGGAAAACAGCTTTATTTACAAAATGAAAGCATGCCATTTGCATTAGCAAAACGTACACTATTAGCAAAAAGAGGATAACAGCGAGAAACAATATAAAAGACGGAAAACGTACCATTTATATTAGCAATAAGTACAACTTTTCCTCACTACCTCTATTGTCAGTCCTGACGGTTATGAATTGTTCTTGTGAGAATATTTAAATTAAAATAAAAACAAAAAAAAACATGTGACATAAATTTACAAATTTTAAGCATTTTCTTGCCAGCATAAAATCAGTGATTGAGCGCTACCAGAAGACAAAGGACGAACACCAGCAACTGGGAAACCAAAGCTCTGAGGTTAAGGTATGTTCAGGGTTCATATCTCAATTATTTTGCTAATACCTACCACAAGGATGAAAAATACAGCTACACGTGAGAGAATTGGAGGACTGCAAGTTTTATTCAACTTAACATCTGAACATATAGAAAATTAAGCACTCTTGTCAGCTAAAACTTGAAATTCCTAGTAAGTAGTTGCGATTAGAGAGCAGTGAAGTTGATTGGGATAAACTGGTTTCAGAGGGAAGTAAATCAAAAAGGGAAGAAAAAAAATGTGTTGGTAGAATATACAGGAGGTCGGAGGAGGAGGGGGGGTGGGGGGGAGGGGGGGGAGTGTCGTTCTAAGAACATTGTCATTTATCCACGTAATAAAATACTGTAACTGCATTTATGTAGTTTCAAGATGACTTCTGAGAGAGAGAGAGAGCATCCACGTATTAATATGATCAGGATAAAATCTTAAGCATATGACTAAAACTTGCAGGATGTCAATGCATCTTATCAAGTTAAGGTTCACTTGTCAAGGGTCGAAAAATCTGACTGATTCTGCAAAGGATTTGTGTTTTTCGATGGCAGCTATTGTACAGGCAGTGACGGAACTGTGTGAAGACCGGGGGGCTATTGCCACCCCTAAAAGTTTATGGGGTATAGAATATATAGCATAAATTATTAGGATTAATGTAATAATTTACAGACTAGCCCCCCTCTCAACCCAAAATAAAGTGTAATGCCACTTATTATTAAATTCCAACCAAAATAGTCCCCTCTTTCTCACACATCTCAATTATATCCATAAATGAAGTCAAATCAACTTGGTTAGGTTAATTCGTTTTGGTCCTTGTTTTCTATCTATAGTTTTATTTGAGTCATTTAAATTCAACATGTTGTAGTTAAGACACTTCTCATGTTAAAAAAAGTTAATACTTTGGTATCATGCCTAAACATTTATTTTCCTTTATTTTTTGATTAACTTCTCACTGTTTTTTATTCAACATGTCCCTTATTTTTTGATTAATTTCTAACTGTTTTTTGTTTCTTTATTTGGGAAAATTGTTTTACTATAAAAAAAATCAAGTAACAGAAATAAAAATGAACATATTGTACCAATTTGATCTTATGAAAAGATTATAGTTTTTGTACTAAAATGACTAAGGGATTCAGAATTTTTTGCTCAATCGACCTAGGTAAAAATGAATAATTAGTGGCTAATGCATCATCACCTCCATTACTTCATCTATATGAAGGGTTATGGTCATTATAAAGTGGATTAATGTCAACATTATATGATTTGGCGAATTCTAACCCCTAATTTAAGCTCCCCCCCACACTTCAAATTCCTGATTCCGTCATTGTGTACAGGGACTTGTCTTTTATTACAGACATACCTCGTCCCATGCCATAAAGAATCAATAATCTAAATTGCCAAACAGTGAAAGCAAGTTGCTGCAGCTAAACTAACTGCATTATTCTCATGTTTTTAGTTCTGGCAACGGGAGGCGGCAATGCTACGCCAACAACTGCAAAGCTTGCAGGAGAACCATAGGTTTGTTTCCACTTACTTGCTGACAACCTTGTTTGAATATATATACAACATTGAAAACTTTTTGTTGGCTGTGCTGATTACAGAACAGAACAGAGCAGAACAGTAAACTCTAAACAAGAAATGAATGTCTGGTCTCTCTCTCTCTCTCTATATATATATATATAGAGAGAGAGAGAGAGAGGAAAACGATCTCTGCTTAGTTGCACAAACATCTGGAGGTCTCCACCAAATAAACGCATTACTTTTAAAGACAGCAAAGCAAAACTTTCACCTTTCTCTGTTAGAATCTAATCAGCCGAATTTCTTATATCTCCTTAGTTCTGGTCACATAAAGGCCAAAACTAAGGAGATATAAGAAATTGTTAAAGTCAGGTTTAAATCAGTACAAATGTTCCATCACTTAGCAGGATCTACAGGATGAATTATAAGTCCTAAAGGTTCTCACTATCTCATCTATTCATGCTTTTAGGCCAGTAAATATTTCAACCTACTTTTCGTGTCCACACAGTTTTGGTTTATGAACATGACGCATGAAGTGATCGCTGCAGCATATGGACCCATATATAGTACTCCCATCCTTGTTGGTCCTTTCTCTAAAATTTGTCTCATTCAACATGACTCATTTCTACTTTGTTTTTTTTTTCCCCTTCTATTAGACCCAATATCTACCCTACTTTTACCCTCATGACAATCCTTCTTTTTAATTGGTGTAGGGGTAAGAGCGGGAAAAATTACTTGTGTCTCATACAACCTTATTGTCTTCTAAACAATGTAAAAGGGACAACGCGCTTGGGATGAAGGAAGTAGAAAAGAAATATGCAAAGATTATATGCTTATTAGTTTCTAGGCAATGCTTATATGCATATGCTATGTCATTTGAATTATCAGGGGTTTCAAATTAATTAGCTTTTTATATGCTTATTAGTTTCTAGGCAATGCTTATATGCTTTTACATCATTCATGCAATTGAGTTTCCAAGCAATAATTTTGTAGGACATGACAATCATCCAATTGAAGTGATAAAAGATGAAAATGGGTCTCAGATACAATCTCGTGGTTAAGGTTTTCCAATATCAGATTCACCTAACTGTGAATGGTCTAGAGTGTATGTGCTAGCGCATAGAACTTAACGTACTGCAGGGATGAGAACTAAAGATCTGATGTTTGCATACAACATATCTAGGCAACTAATGGGTCAAGAACTTTCGGGACTTGGAGTGAAAGATTTGCAGAGCCTGGAAAGCCAGTTGGATGTGAGTCTCCGGGCTGTGCGAATGAAAAAGGTGTTTCTTGTGCACTAAACCTCTTATCTGTCTAGCTAAAGTAATAGCACTGACTCACACTATACACCCTGCTCTCAACATCTTTAGGATCAAATGCTGATGGATGAAATACAAGAACTGAATCATAAGGTGAAGGGGAAAGTAAGCATTTTCATGACTATACCACTTTTCAACTTCGGAACCTAAATTCTACCATGTTTTTTCACAGGGAAATCTCATCCACCAAGAAAATGTTGAACTCTACAAGAAGGTAAACTTACTTCGTCAAGAAAACATGGAATTACAGAAAAAGGTATCAAGCTGGGTAATGAATGTAAACTTAAATTATACAGTAGTTGAAAGACTCTAACAGTCTAAAACAGAATGCTGATAATTCATGATATGATCAAAAGCACAAGTTTGAAAGGAAAAGCTTTGCGTCCAGGTTTATGGAACAAGGAATGAAAATGGAGCACACAGACCCCACCAAGAAAATGTTGAACTCTACAAGAAGGTAAACTTACTTCGTCAAGAAAACATGGAATTACAGAAAAAGGTAT
>JBBYHH010458707.1:0-11376 GCA_038382905.1 Daphne laureola
TGTTTGTCACGGCTACTCATCCTAACACTTTTGTACTTATCATCCTTCAGACATAATCCTGGCATTTCCATTGCCCACTCACTTCCTTTACGGATCCTATCCATAATCTAGTGCAGAAACTGAAAATGATAGTGCTACCGTCATCTCAGAACTTATGTTCCCATAACTGAACTTACTCCTCAGATCCAGATTCTTACCAAAAAGAACCTAAGTCCTTTCATAAGAGATAGACTAAAATCATAAATCCTAAATAGATGGCAGAACTAAATCATAAATGTTCCCTTGGGTTCCACAGATACCTTCTCACGTAATTCCAGACAGATCAGGTCTCGCTACTAGCGAGTATTTCCGAATAACTTGGAACCCAATAACAGGACAAGCACGACATAAAGGTTATCTTAAAGCAGACAGTAGTATTTCCTAATGGCTCTGTAGTGCAGATACAATGCATGAAGTTTTACTATTCAACCAGAAAGGCGGAATTGAAATTCCGACCTAAGCTTTCCTAATTTCAGATCCAGACTTCCATTTTCCTGATGGACAAGTCTGTCGTGATTTCCATTTTACCAAAAATAACATAAGTCTTAATTTATGTTAAGTACATTTAAACTGAACACCCGACATCCCACTTTCTGATCCCGAGGCAGTCCACTAAAGAAGTTGATCAAGCTCCTCATGAACCATCCCAAAACCGATCAGTGAAATGAGGAATGCCTGCCTAATTATACCTAACCCAACCTCCTCTAATACCAAATTGTCACCACCACCCCCGATCCCGGCACGGAGGAAGCGTCTGTGTTGCTGAAGTGGAAATATGAATCGGGGAACCGGGCGGTGGTTGGTGATTCTGAACACTTAACTTATTTTGGCGGTCCCAAAACCAGTCCATAAACATTTCTTTCCTAAAATTCCTACTACGGTACCGGTTTTACGAAAAATTACGCAATCAGATAAAATATGCAGAATTACAGAACGGAATATAATAGATCGTGTAATTATACCTATATGCAACGTACACCAACAGAGCCTGGATACACCATACTATAATGCTGCTACTGCTGTTTGTATCAAACAGAAACATTAAACCGTTAGTCTAGAATTTATCATGCTTAACAAGAAAATAACCAAACCACTAAATAATCCTTCTGCCAGGCTAACCCCAGAAACAAAATACTCTATCAGCGAGCCTTATACGTTAAAACCAAAATCCAGAGAATGAACCAGCAGAACTACTCTACGGTCGATAGACAGATGCTCCTAAAAAGTATAAGTTGTTGGGGGTGAGTCCTTGGGAGAGACTCAGTAAGGGGGTAGGCGCAGGTAACGAGGGAAAACTTTTAAAAACATTTTGCCTGCAGAAAATGTTAGTATGCAGTGGTCTAGCAGATAATACAGTTCTAGATATATCAGGAATATGATATGCATATGTCATGATTTGGAATACCAGGGTCCCATCAGATAATGTTTGTTACAATAAATGGAACGTCCCCGACCCCCATTTATTCCAGAATCGCATGGTACCATCGAGAGGTGTACGGCCCCAAAACCAGGGTCACAAAGTGACAATTATTCCAGAAGACTGGTCTGTTGTCAATCGCCGATAGTTAAAACCGATATAGCATAAGTCCGAAACATAAAATCCTGCATCCGTTACCCTACCGTTACCCTACCATGTGACTAGCCTAATACACATGTGATAAAATCTACATTACGTATTAAGAAAGTTAAACCCCTTACCTGGAAATATCGGAATAATGTACTGAGGCCAGCAATAGTAACTCTCCAGCAGAAATTCCCCGGAATACAAAATCTAGACTGATACTGACAGAAACATAAGGATTCTAGTTAATAAACTAAAATTCCTAACTTTAGGTAGTTTCTTGATAATTACCACAGAAGTCCTTAAACTTTATCAAAAAGTTCACTTTAGTCCCAATTTTCATAAAGTGACTAAAACATCACTTACATGCTTCCAATACAACACTTTTTACTTAAGAAGTTTTCCTAACTTCTTTTACCCAGAGTTGTGTACAAAGTCCTTAACTTTTCTCAATTTATAGTTAGACCCAAACTTTATCAGAACTTACATAATGGCCCCAACTTCCATAAATTTGCCAAAAATGCTTAAATTCCATACTTAGCTCCAAAAAGGTCTATAATTAATTTCTTGGGCCCAACTTTCGGCCCAAGCCCAGAATTTCCCATACTTTCAGATTTCAACACTTTTGGGCCAAACTTTTCACCAATTTCACTTGTGTGATTTATTCTCCATTCTTTTTCTAAAAAATCACAACTTATACCAAAAAATTCCAAAAATGACCATTTTTCCATCCGAACCCAATTTTTGGTAAAATGCCCCGGAACTCATAAAATATTGTAAATCCTTAAAATTACTCAGAATAGGCTCCAAATAAATTCCCGGAAGATAGGATTCATTTAACAATATCATTATACTCATTTGTCTAAAATCACCATTTTATCATTCCAACGTGATTTTTGGTAAAATGGTCCGGTGCCCATATTCTAATCTTCTGATACAGAATAATTCAGATATAAGCCTCAACTCACCTCCCAGGTCATGGGAAAACATCGAAAAACATGCCCTGCACGCGTGTAAAATAAATTCCCATTAACTACGAATTTTGCCCCTTGGCAATTTTCTCCCGAATTAACCATTTTCCAAGGGTGACTGTAACATTCTCCCCCCCCTTAAGACTCTTGGTCCTCTAAGAGTATCCTAAACTTCGATGTCAGACCTATTTCTGATCATTCTTACAGAAACTTGAACCGCAACCTAAGCGATAGTAAACGGTTCCCGAGTCCTGTCCTCAGGAACGGGTCATTTAGCAAAAATTTTAAACTAACTTCCAATATAGAATAGCCGGTGACACTTCATTATGAGGAAGTTCGGTGCTACCGACTAACCTTCCCTATGTGGTCGACACCAAACCTTATAAGTTCCCTCCGAACTAACCAATACTGAAATCACCAATACAGAACTTACCAATACCAAATTTACCAATAAAGAACATGTGAGACATATCAATCTCAATTTGTAGAACCATATCGTTACCATCACGAATCCCATCTCTAACTATTTCCAACCCAAACTATCATTGTTTCCAACCTAAACTATCATTGAAATTTTTCACGATTAACGAACTAACAGAACAGACCAAAAGGGATTATCTGACTACTGTGGTACGAAATAGAACAGAGCAGATCCCAACAGAACAGACCAAACTAGATCACCCGTAGGTGCGTGACCAAATAAAACAGATCCTGACATATCACCCAAAGGTACAGACAGAACACCCGTAGGTGCAATCCAAATGTACCACAGACGTCAAACCCTAGACCTCAGGCAAAACAGATTTCTAACTTTACGGACAAAGAGAACGTAGTCACATAGTGGCTACATAAAACAGATACCTTAGAAAGGAAATATTAAATTGTTCTATACGATATGGGTTACTTCCGAACAGAACAGAGTTCAAAACTTCCACACGGGGTGACGGTGGGATCCCTCCCAAAGTCCTACCACAACCAGAACCCAACTCATCATGATGGGTTTAGCCCATAGCTCGATTAAATTTCAGAAATCCAGCATCTCATAAAACAACTTATTCAGAAAATTTCAGCCTTTCCAAACAAAGCTGTCCCATCTGACTTCTTGTCAGTCCAACATTTTTAATAAATTCCAAAGACATCCAAATCATATTCTGTAAACTTTGTAATAAACTAGACATATAAGGATACCCACAAAAACATTTTCAGCTCGAAACTCCCAGCCAATTGGTACAGTTTATTCTTGAAAGATCGGTCATAAATGCAAATTTTTTGAAATCAGCAACATGGAGATCTCAAAGTATCGGAAAAACCGAACATATCACATTTACCTCCAAAGGTATTATGTACTTATTCCAACATCGGCAACATCGGGTTGCCCCCATAAGCCCTAACCTTAACTTGCACATGCAAAGTATTACTAATCTGACGTATTACATATCCGGAACGTGAACTTCAGACTTGCCTTCAATGATGATATAACTTGTGTAATGACCATACTTATCCACAACCACGCACTTGCGCGTCGTCATCACCTCACTTATTTGGGATATACCCACTTGACCAATCTTAATCTACACATTCTTAACGTCACAAAATTAAACTTGCGGGGTCAAAAAACCACTCACCCAGTTGTGACCATACTTGTTGAAAACTACTGACACATGGAAAGTCAATCCTCAAACTTCTATTGAACCAACAAAGCACCTCAATGAACTATTATGGTGCAATTTTAGATTCGAATATCCAAGCGAATTCAGAACATGTCATCAGTGATTCAGAGAATGGAAATGGATACAGAATAGATTATTAGCAATCCTATCACAAAATAGAACTCCAGAATGGGGGTGTTGTGTCACCACTGCCCCCATGCTACACGGCCTAGAGGGAAGCGGATGCGGGGTTAGTGGGACGACGGTGAGCTAAACGGTCCATTCCTTATACGCAGCTCCTTTTGTGGGATCAACCCAATATCCAGGTCCCTATTTATAGAATACAAAACATACCTTTTTCATTTCTCTTAAACCTGAAAAATAGAATTTCACACAATAGCAGAATTTCTAAGCTCCGCTCAGACCAGAAATATCCAGAAAAGAGTCTACCATTTCACTACCGGGTAGAAGCTCTCCAAACAGATCAACCATCATACAGAGAGAAAGTTCTCAACATAACAATGCAATCACTCATTTAAATATAATTGTTTCCATAACAATCAACATGCGTTCCATAAACATAACCAATTGTCACATATATACATTTAATCCCATATATACACTTTAACAGATATCTGAGTCTACATGTATGCATGCAAGCTACACCTACAGAGCCATCTTCCAAATTGGAAACACTACTCAAACCGTAGGTCAGATCCCCCAGATCCCGACATTACGAACGGCTACTGCTGCTGCTACTGTAACACAATCAAACACATGGTTAACCGTTAGTCCCAATAATACAAAAGTACTCGTAACCATAATCATAATCTGAAACACCCTCTGGTCCTCTCTCAACTCACCCCACCCTTTCCATACATAATGAGATCATAACTACCCAAGGAGCTAACTATACCTTAAACATACAATACCATACGACCGAGCATAATGTTTCGCGATCCTCAACCTCAAGCTCCTGAAAAGTAGATTTATATGAAAGGGTGAGTTCCCGAAAGAACCCAGTAAGAGTGTAGGTAGAAATAGTCATTTTCTTCATGACATAACCTCCAATGACAATGTTAGAGTGACAACACATATATATATCATAAACACATAATGCACTTCAAATCCATAGTTCCAACCCACACACCATGATGACCCCCCTCCTGTGCATCTGCCATAGAACCACAGTCTGGAGTCTCCTACAACAACACACATCACATCCGCATGGTACCAGCGAGGGCCTAGGACCTTTAACCATCATAAACCAATCACATTGGAGGGTTCGTGGTCATAAAGACTCATCGAACCAGTCCCATCATGCTCGTGAAGATGTACAAAAACCATATCTGTCACACCACCCCCTGTGTACATGGCCCGGTGGGAAGCGGTAGTGGGGTCGGAAGGTGGCAGTGCGACAGACCTATAAACGCGCAACATAATAGAGTGGGAAACCCACGTAGTCGGTCCAAACAAGCGGAAGTCAGAACGTACCTTAGAAGCATTCGTTGCTGCTGCAAAACAGAATACCAAACAGATAGATGATCTACTGAGCTCAGCTCAGACCACATGCTACGAAAGAAGGCTGCCATAGGCAAGCACTTCCCGATAAAGTAAACACACAGCAGTCGATACTGAAATTTCATACATAAACAGAAACATCCTTACAACTTTCCTTAAATGTTCTTACATGTCTACATGATTGTGCATTGTATGCTACAGAGCTGCTAAATGCTACCAAAAATACATACAATAAGATCCGGGTGTCGGGTCAAGTTTTTCCGATAAAACCCGGTCTACTGATGCTGCACTGCTAGCTGTAATACAGAATGACACACCATTAGTCATTTACTTAATGTACCTGAACAGACCAATATCAGTTCATAAAAAGATCGATATCCCATACAGAAATGCTAATGCTTTTCAGATACTCTATCCACCCCTAACTTTAAACACAACATACATAAGGAGCTAATGTACCTCTAGGTACAAAATCACAAATAACCGTGCGGCGCTACTCCACAGGTCCAGAATCAAATGCTCTTGAAATGTTTAAAGTAAAGGATGAGTTCCTGAAAGAACCCAGTAAGAGTTTAGGTAGAAGTAAAGATTTTCTTCGCGTAACCTGCAAGGAACATGTCAGAAGATAAAGATATGCAGTTCAATATCAGACATAATATCAGAATCAGAAATAGACATTTACAACCCTATCCATCCCACACACCACGATGGCCTCTTTAGCTGTGGAACTGCCATAGATCCACAGTAAAGAGTACAGAATAACTTCATCGACAGATAGACTCAGACACTCAGATATTTTAGATGCTTGGTACCAGCGAGGGCCTAGGACCCTTTTAACTGTCGTCATCACCCTAAAGGCAGAATAGAACAGAAGCAGAAGGTTCGGTGCTCAGAGAGTCACCCAAAACCAAGTAGAAATACAGAAACAGAATCAGAGATAAAAAATAGAAACAGAATGCAAAATCAGAAACAGAGGGTTCGTAGTCGTGGAGACCCACAGAACCAATCCCATAACAGAAGCAGAATCAGAGGGTTCGGTGGTCTGAAGACTCACAGAACCAATCAGATAGAATACAGAATCGGAGGGTTCATGGTCAAAAATACGCACAGAACTAGTCCCATATCAGATCCATAATCGTGTCATAAACAGAGGGTTTGGTGGTCGATCCGACTAACGGAACCATGACACATTGTGTCACACCCAGATAGTTTGGGTCTGAAGACACACGAACCACGACATGTCCCTTAGCCATCATCGGGTTCGGTGATCCAAAGGATTCACGGAACCGTTGTACATTCCTATAACCTGCACAACTCTACCGCTACCTTATAGCTAGTCTTAGATTCAACTGTCAAGATCTAAGACCGAAGTTAGAGATCCAGATCTAAGCCTAACCTCAACCAACCCATACCATATAAATACATATACGAGAAGTTTGAACCCTTACCTGAAAGCAATAGCCAAGCAGACCTCAGCTGCTCCCGTCCCAGATTTCCTTTCCTTTTCTTTGCGGTATCACCTCACCTAACCAAAATCAATACCACTTTAGATACTAGTAACATACACCAGTACATTACCGTCATACATTGACATTACACAGTTCATAGCATACTTCACATTACCCGTGTCCATACGTTAGGTTCGTTACGCAAAAGCTAACCAAACCTTAACCGAATCCTCTATAACTTTGCATGCATATCCAATGTACCAATACGGAGCTATACATGCCTTAACAATCCAATTTACCCTCACAGATTGGTATTTCACTAAAATACCCAACATCGCAATTCATCCATAATTCCATTCTATAGTGTGATTCGCAACTCAAACCAAATACTAATGTTTCGTAGAATCACTATACAGATACAATAGAACCAATAATTCGACAATTCACGGCAATTCAATCCTACACCAAAAGCTATGGAGTTTTCATTGGCTCTAAAATTTAGCGACAATTGGACCTTAACCCAAGTATTAATGTTGCTCTAAATACGTCCAATTGCACTAATTTGAGCTCAATTGAACAATTTCCAAACAGTTCAAAATTAGATGCTCAAGAACCCTAAAATCCAAAAACGTCTAATTCGCCACCAATTTGTGAAGTAAAACATGTTCTTGGTTCCTAATTAACACTAGAACATGTTTACTAATGTAATTACAACCTTAAACTTCTAAAATCTCACCTTTGAATTTGGACCTAATCCGGAAATCGCTCCAAATGTTATTGTTGTTGCTTGAATCTTAAAATGTTGTTGTTATCTTGAAGAATCTCACATGAATCCACCATTCCCCTTCGAATTTGGTGACTGGAATAGAACCTAGGGCTAGGAAGAAGATGAAGTTTAGAGAGAGAGAGGAGAGAGAGAAGAAAGAGATTGAATGAAGAAGATGAAATCGGTCCCGTTTTTAAACGGGTTGCCTGCGGGGTTCGTGCGGCGTCCTCACGGCGCCCACCGCCAAGCTCATCTGGTGAAAGACTCCTCCCCGCAGCGCTCCTATGGCGCATCCATGGCACCCACCATCGCGCGTTGCTGTCTCCCAGCTTGCGCAACACGGCGCCGCCGCCGTTCCATGCTGCCTCCGTTGAATGCGCAGCGTCCACGCGGCGCATCCGCGGTGTCCACCGCCGGTCCTTGCTGCCTCGGCCTCCTTGGTCGGCCACCATTCCTATTTGTCACGTGTGATTCCTATAGGCATTCGTGTCAGTTCCCGTCCAATTTTTAGCGATAAAACCACGCTCGCTACAACCTTAAACGTAAACCCTAACACATAATTACCTGAACACAAACAACTAAAATTAAATGTGAAATAAACTCAAACATACCTCAATTAATTACCTCAGCTGTAGTGGGCGGAGTTAGCTTGTCCGCCGACCCAGTTCCTTTAATGCCGGAAAAGCTTACCAGAAATTGGTGGTTGTAACAATTTTAAACATTAGGGAAGTCCTAAATATAGTTTTTAAGGCTGATCATTTTAGGAAGCTTGGGATCTATGAACTTGGAGTCATTTTTTAAGAGAGCTTGAAGTTTAAAGCTCCTAAGAGTGATCTCCACTCCCTATTTTAATAATGTCTTTTTGCATGTTAATCTTCGTGTTTAGTATACCTATTAGTGAGTAGTAGTTTATGATCTTCTAGGGTTAGCTACCCTAGGGGACTATCTATGTCTAATATGATTGTTTAATTTGATATTGAATCTCTGAGCTAGTTCCATCATTTATCATGTTTTTAGTATGCTAGCTCTACAATTGCATGCGATCTGGTAATCTACTAGAATATCTGAGAGGATTTCGTTTAGGTTAGACTAGGAGAATCGATTATCGGATCTAGTAGGAGTTCGAGAGAACCTTACCTGATTCGTTAGTAGCTATTACTTGATTGTTAGTGCCTTAAGGGATTCATTCTTAGAGCACGAGAGTGCCTAGTTGTGCATTTTCCTAGTGCAAGGGCGGACGGTTATCCGAGAAGGAACTAGACCAATATTCATGCATACATCTTATCATGACGTATGAAGTATGGATAATCCCTAATTTTAGGCTAAGCAACTCTAGAAGAACTTCTCCCAACTGATTAAATGCTATTTTCAAACCTTCTCTGATTTCCCTGAATTGCTAATTACTTGTCACAATCAAAACCTTCATCATATCAGTAGATAGACATTACAAGAACCTTCTCATATCGGTAGGAAATTCACTTAGAACTGATATTTTCACTCTCTCTTGGGTTCGAGCCTCATTAATTGACCGCTAGACTAGAATTGAAAGATCGCGCGTAATAGTGAGGCATTATAAATAATAAATTTGGTTGCGATCAAATTCCATGTCTTTCAGTAATTCGTGGTAGTTTAGGTTGTATGTGTGTCTATGACATCGAATGCCTTAGGTTCCGATCCTAGAAGATTGGATGATTGATTGCGGGGAGTTAGAGATAACCTCCATTGTTAATTGGTGGAGTTAGAGATAGTCTAACTCTAGGACACAAGATTAGTAGCACATGCATGATCTTTAGGACGTACTATGACCTTTGAGAACCCATGATTGAATTCCACAAGTTCTGTCTTCATTCCCCTTCATGCGTTCATTCATATTTCTTGTTCACATTTGCATCCACACCTTTCTTTTATCATTTCTATTATTGTCCATTGCATTGCATAGTAGATTAGAGACACACATTACATATTTATACTCTAGGCACTCCGATTCTCTTAGGTACGATCCCTCATCTTGAGCCATTAAACTATAATTGACATAGTTAGGGCTAATGAGGTGTTTATAAATATATTTGGTTGCGTGATGGCTTGAATTGTGCATCATTAATAACAACACCATAGAAAAAACCATAACCATCAGTAGCTTGGAAAATCTTATACAAATGAAGAGGTAGTCAAAAACATTATTTGGAGTCTACCTCCTACCTGAAAAACTATTCTGGAAGCAATCAATGAAGGTGAAAGACTTGGGACACTCATAGTAAAGGATTTGTTTGAAAAAATCATCATCTATGAGATGAAAGAGAACAAGGAAGAAAGTATCCTTAACAAGGGTAAGAAGATAGCCCTGAAAGTTTAAGAAAATCCTCAATCAGACATAAAGGGTAGTGAAGATGAAGCTACTCTCATTGCAAGAAAATTCAGAAAGTATTTCAAGACAAAAAAGAGAGATAGCTACAGATGAAAGAAATATGGAAGGAACTCTTCAAAGGTTCAAATCTATTACAAATGCAATGAAAGAGGACACAAAGCTCCTTATTTTCCTCAGCATGAAGAAAAGAACAAGAAGAAGGAAAACGGATCCTTCAAGAAGAAGACATGACACAAGATGATTGGTGCCTAGAGTGGTAGTGATGGTTCATCAAAGGAATCATCATCATATAGAGAAAATGAAATACACATCTTCTTTATAGCCAAAGAAGATGATGAAGAATCCATCTGCTCAACCTCAAGTTCATCAAGTACATATAGCTACTATCAACGTGTTGATGATTATGAAGATAAGGTAACTGAACTTACTCATATCTATCAAGGGTATGAGTCTCTAGTGTTTAGAATAAAATCTGAGAAAAATAATCTTCTAAGAGAAGTGGCAGGCTTAAAGACTAAGGTCCTGTTTAGCAATAGCTATTTCAAGTAGCTATAACATTTTAGATAATTTTTTAATGGTCAAGATAAAAAAGCTACAGCTAAACATTAAACTCTACCCGTAGATAGCTTTTCAAAATGCAAAAGCTACTTTTAAAAAGTTTTTGCCAAACGGACCCTAAAAATGAGAAGCTTCCAACTAATTTGAAAAAGCTTGCTAGTAGTGAAAACAATTTAGATCTCTTATTAGGAAATCAAAGAGCTTTTTAAAGACAATAGTGTCGCATTGAAGTACAGACAAACAATAAACTAAACAAATACATTTTTAAACACCTCATTTAGCCCTAATAATATCTTATCATAGTACAATGGCTCAAAGTGAGGGATCGAACCTAAGGAAATCTAGCATTTAAGTATTTTAGTAAATTACTTGTGTACATGCAAGCATGAATGCAATGCAGACAGTAGTGAGAGAGGCAGAACATGGATAAGTGATGAGCATGAAAACAAGGAAAGACAATAAATCATGGAAGGGAAGAAGTGGCATGATTTATGGGTA
>JBBYHH010458818.1:0-11376 GCA_038382905.1 Daphne laureola
TCCCGAATGCATGAGCATCCGGTCATTTAGATTTTTGGGGCTTTAGAATTGCCCCCTTTTGAGTCCCGGATGCATGAGCATCCGGTCATTTGAATTTTTTGGGCCTTAGAATCACCACCTTTTGAGTCCCGGATGCATGAGCATCCAGTCATTTGGATTTTTTGGGCCTTAGAATTACCCCCTTTTGAGTCCCGGATGCATGAGCATCCGGCCATTTGGATTTTCGGGGCATTAGAATTGCCTCATTTTGAGTCCCGGATGTATGAGCATCCGGTCATTTAGATTTTCGGGGCGTTAGAATTGCCCCCTTTTGAGTCCCGAATGCATGAGCATCCGGTCATTTGGATTTTTGGGAGCTTCTCTTCAGGCTATGATGATTACAACTGTCATTCTGAATCCTTTGCTATGGGCATGGCGGTTTATTAATGGCGTGAATCTCGGTGTTACTTTTGTGATGAACGGTATAGATCGACTTTGTAGTGACATTTCATATTCCCGGACTCCCTATAAATTTTCTCCTGTTGGGACTGAATCTTCACACTTCTCATTTTCGCTTGTCTAGATCTTGCTTTTGCTCTCTTTGTTTTCTAATAACATATCGCCCTACTCTCCGTCAGGCGGTGAGTTTTTTCAAAGGATGGCGGCGATGCGGCGGTCAGAGCAGTTTACCATATTTTGTACGGCTATTGGCTGACGCTCCTGACTCTTCTGACCTTCTACCGGCAGAAGTTCTCTTCTATCACCGTAATAAAGCAGTGGTTGATAGATTGGCGGTGATACCAGTGCCTTTGTACTCTGCGCGACCCATCAACTTTTTTAGCCCCGTTCTTTGAGGTAAATAAATGGCTTCTTTCTTTCCCCCATCCACTGTTCATCCTTCGGATGAGTGCCTTCTAGAAGTTAAAGGTGTCGTGCCTAAAGGTTACTGGTCCAAAGTAGAGAACTTTAAAAGTAGGGCTACTCCAGAATTAGTCCTAGAGTGGCAGAAAATATATTTTTTACCCATATCTATCCGTACGAGGGTTCCTAGTAATAAATGTAAGGTGTATGAGCCTGAGGTTGGGTGGATGATTGTATTTAAGGCTCAACTTGAGTGCGAGCTTCGCTTTCCTCCTCATCCTTTCCTTCGCTAATTGGCCCGGTGCCATGGGGTAGCGGTTAACGAGTTTAGCCCGAACACCTGTTGCCACATAAATGCATATCTTACCATTTGTAGGGCCTTCGGGATCTCTCCCATTGTACTGACCTTTTTGCAATACTACAAGGTGATGGTTAAAGCCCAAAACTGCTTTTACTACTTCGGTAATCGGGGATCTTCAATAATAAAGTACAACCTCAGTTGGCAGTGTCCTGCCAGTCGGAAGGACTAGCATAGAGAATTCTTTTTCTTCTAGCCTGATCCTTCTTGGAAGCTTTAGACAGCTTGGAAAGTCGGGGATCTTCTAGATGTTAAGACTCCGGGACGCCTCCTCAAGGACCCCATTGCAGAGGAGAATTTCAATAGTTTTGATGCCAGGCTTTGGCAATTAGTTAACTGGTTCGGCCAAGACCCCGGCGAACTGTACTCGGTGCTTATTCATTGGCGGCTGATTACCTAAAGTGTTTTTATGTACGTGGATTAATAAAGGGTAATCTAGTTGCGCTGGGAATTCAGACTTGCCCTCCGTTCGTTCGGGATATTGCCTTGGTTCAGCGTCTTCGTCGGAAGATTTCTCATGAGGCTTTCATCAAATGTCATTGTTCTTTCCTTAGTGTATATTGTGTCCTCTAATATTAACTCTAATTTATTCTGTCTTTTTTGCAGATATTCATTTTTTGGATGATGAGATGGAGATTGATTTTGAGGGTGTCTTCAATAACACTTTTGATGGGACATCTGCTTCTGTTCCAGACCCTAAGCCTGAACCTGCGCTGAAAAAGAAGACTTAGAAAAGAAAGAGGGGTCATGCTTTGGATATTCCTGAATCCAGTACAACTGGAGACGTGGTAGAAGGCTTCTCTGAAGCTGCTGAAGGGTTCAGTGCTTCGGCTGGTAAAGGATCCCCTCACCATGCCTCGGGTGAACCCATGCTGAACATTCCTGAGGGTGTCACGGTAGACTCTGTCTTGGCTGAGTTTGATGGCGAAAGAAGGAAGCTTGCCCAGGGGAAGTACAAGATGTTTGTCCCGACCAGAGAGGCGCCTGATGACGTACTCCCAATGAAGTATGCATTAGGTAAAAATAAACCAGTCCTCTTGCGTTCCCTTCCTTTTTGGTCTATTTTTCACAACTTAAATCGCATATTTGGGAATGATCCGCTTCATTACTTGTATGGATACCTTTTTGTACTTTAGATTCAGACTCGAGAGAAAGTCAGGAGTGATGTCGCCAATAGAGGGATGCTCGGCTTTTGCAACAGAACAAAGATATTATTCCTTGGGAACCAGGATGGCTGGTTCACGAGGATCAAAGTTTACTAGATGATGAAGATGCTCGAGTCATGGCTCTGGAAGTGTGGAGGGGCATCACTACTGCCCAAACCATGAATGACCTCCAGACTCTCCTTCCAGACCTAGATGTGGTAGCTTCGAGAGTTGCTGTTCAGGCTGCCCAGGTATTTTTCTTCAAATCTTTTAAGTCTTTATTTTCTTCTGTTGCCATTACATATATTAATGTCACTATTTACAGATGTATTGTAGGGCATGTTGCATGAACCAGCTCATTCGAGCTACCAGTACTATCCGGTTCGAGGCCGAGGTCAAGGTTACCAAAGCTTTGTCGGTAATTGCCAAGATGATCCAAATGATCAATCTTTATGAGCAATCCTTGGGCCGGTGGCACAGCCCGAATGAGTCATTCGAGGTCCCAAATGATGAAGTTCAGGAGGAACTGAGGTAGGTTGGTGCCGAGGCTGTGGTAGCTTACTCCGAGGCTAATGGAGCTCTCTTCGGGGCATTGGCCTCCCGAATGAAACAGCTGGGGGATGCTGAAGACACTATCTACAAGCTCCAGGCTGAGAATAAGCTTCTCCAGAAAAAGGTGGATGATTCTAAAGTCGACTTCACAAACCTCAGGGATCATTTTGGTGCTGAAAAGAGGGAGCTTCAGGAGAAGATTTCTGGCTTGGAGGTAGTGGCTCAGAGGAGGGTTGAAAGAGCCTCCGGGTTCAAGAAGCAGGTAATGGATGCAGCTATTTTTGCTGCTGGGAAATTTCATGAAGGCTTTTACCTTGCCCGAAAGCAAGTGTTGGAGCGTTATCCAGGGGTTGACCTTTCGGGTCTTGACTCCAGGAAGATGTCTACGGCAGATCCTTCTTGGCTTGGGCCCGAGTTTTGGTTTCCCTCCGGGCATTCTGATCCTAATACTGGACCTTCAGCAACCTCCCCTGAAGAGCCTCAAGCAGCTGAAGAGCCTTTGGACCCTACTCCCCCGAACTTGTAATTTTTATTCTATAGCCTCGGGCTATTTTCCTTTGTAATAGCCTTTGGGATTTTTGTTTAATGAAATTTGGTATTTTGGACAATTGCATTTATAGAGGTTCAGTATAAAACTGAAATCCTCTCTTTTATTTTGTATTGGATCTTCGGAAGACTTTTACACAAAATGTTTCTTAAGTGCTGCTAAATGGTACGATCGTTCGAGCTCTATGCCTTCTTCATCCCGGAGTCTATAGACTCATTTTTTATCTTCGTGGATGACTTCAAAATGTCATTTCCATGTCTACCCGAATACTCCTCCTTTAGGCTTCCTTGAACCCAAATTGGTCTGTTTTAGTACAAGATCTCCAACTTTGATTCCTTTGGGCTTAACTTTGGAATTGCTAGACTTGGCTGTTCTTTCTTGGAAGGCTTTTCTTCTGAGTTTGACATGTACTCTTCTGCATTTGAGCATATCTATATTGATCCTTCGTCCTTTTTCATTTTTATCTTCTTTGAAGTGTTGAACCCGAAGGGAGGGATATGTTACTTCTATCAGAATTAATGCTTCGGTCCCGTACATAAGCAAAAAAGGGGTTTCCCCAGTGACTCTTCTTGGGGTGGTTCGGTAGCTCCAGAGGACATGTGAGAGTTCTCTGGGCCATTTGCCTTTGGACTTGTCTAACCTTTTCTTCAGACCTTCTTTGATAGTTCGGTTTGAGACTTCTACTTGCCCGTTACTTTATGGGTGTGCAACTGGTGCAAAGTGTAATTTGATGCCGAACTCATCTATGAAGTCTTGAAATCTGGAGTCTGTGAACTGGGATCCGTTATCAGTGATGATTACTCTCGGGCACCCGAACCAGCAGACAATGTTTTTCCATATGAATTTTCGTATGTTTTCTGCTATTATGGTGCCTAGGGGCTCGGCTTCAATCCATTTGGTGAAATAGTCAACTACTACTATGCAATACTTCAAGCCTCTCGGTGCCAACGGTAACACCCCGATATGATCGATTCGCCATACTACGAATGAGATCAGATAGTCTACCGAGGTTATGAGTTCAGATGGTAATCTTTGGATGTGGGCACATTCTTGGCACCTCTTGCACTTGTTTACTAATTTTTTGCTTGCTCTTTCATATCCAGCCAAAAATATCATTGCCTTAGAATGACTGCGACCAAGGCTTCTGCTTTGATGTGTGAGCCGCAGGTACCTTCATGGACCTCTGTTAAAATTTCTTTATTATCTTTTTCCCCGATGCACTTCTGTAATGGGGAGACATACCCTCTTCTGTATAGATCGACCCTGATGATAAAATTTTTTCCCAATTGCCTTCGTACTCGTGTAGCTTCCTTTTTGTCTTCGGGTAACGTGCCCTGCGTTAAGAATTTTCAATATGGTAAATGCCTGCCCGAAGTGATGTTCTGAACCCGGATTAGGTTAATGCTTGTCTGGCTTCTTTCTTCATCATAACTATCATCTTTGGATAGTAAGTCTGCCTCTGTATTCATTGCTCTAGGAATTTTTTCAAGGCGTAATTGCTCGAATTCCTCGACTAGTTTCTTAGCGGCGTCCACGTATTTCTTCAGGCTGGGTTCTCTGACCT
The DNA here is from genome assembly GCA_038382905.1 of Daphne laureola. Lineage (NCBI taxonomy): Eukaryota > Viridiplantae > Streptophyta > Magnoliopsida > Malvales > Thymelaeaceae > Daphne > Daphne laureola. Next base: position 5,007 of record JBBYHH010458818.1, read on the forward strand.
CATATTCCTTGTTCATTTGCTAAACTAGTAAGTTCGAGTCACTGAATGGTGTGAGAGACTGGATACCTTCCTTTTGGCCAATTCCAAGATTGATATAAAGGCTTCGTATTCGGCCATGTTATTCCTAACCGGGAAATTAAATTTGATGGATCGTGTGACTTTCATCCCTTCAGGACCCTAGAGTACCAGCCTGGCCCCTTGTTTTTCTTCTCCGGAGGCTCCATCAACGTGGAACATCCATACTGGTTCATCTGCAGCTTCGAGGTTTTGGTCTTCTGACTCGAAGCATAATTCTGCTATGAAATCGGTGAGTGCTTGTGCCTTGATGGCTTTCCTTATTTCATATATGATCTCATATTCTGATAGCTCGATGCACCATTTGGCCAATCTTCCCGAATGGTCGATTTTTTTCATGATGTCTTTGATTGGCAAGCTGGTCCGGACCAAGATGCTATACCCGAGGAAGTATGGTTTCAATCTTCGGGCGAACAAGATGAGAGCATAAATTACCTTCTCAAGCATTGGGTACCGAACTTCTGCTCTGTGCAAGGATTTTCTCACATAGTATATTGGCCATTGATGTCCTCGATCATCCTTCTGGACTAGAACCGAACTTACAACTTTGTGTCCGACTGCAAGGTAAATGATCAGGGGCTTACCTTCGGTCAGTTATCTTAATGTTGGCATCTTCTCCAAGTATACTTTTATGCCTTCCCATGCGTTCTGACATTCGGGGCTCCATATGAAGTTGGCCATCTGGGCGGCCTTTTGTTCTTTGGTCAGTTTGTCTCTTTTCTTGACCCCGATCATACCAGGTTTGGCTCCTTCCTTGACCAGTAATTTAAAGAAAGGTCAGCATTTGTCTCCATACCTTGATATAAACCTGCTTAGGGCTGTTATTCGCCCGAGCAGCCTTTGCACGTCTTTGATGGAAGTAGGAGTTTTGGTATTCATGAGAGCGTATATCTTTGCGGGGTTCACATCTATACCGCGTTCAGACACCATAAACCCAAGGAACATTCCTGGTTTTACTCTGAATACGCATTTGTCCGGATTGAGTCTCAACTGGTACCTTCAGAATCACTCGAAGACCTCTTCCACATCCCGAATCAAGTCATCCTCTTCCTTGCATTTTATAATGATATCGTCTACGTAGACTTCCAGATTCCGGCCTATTTGATCCCTGAAGATCCGATCCATGAGCCTTTGATATGTGGCTCCGGCATTTTTGAGTCCGAAGGGCATCCTTTTGTAGCAGTAGATGCCAGAGTCACTGATGAAGAAGGTTTTTTCTTCATCCGCGAGATTCATTCGGATCTGGTGGTATCCGCTGTAGGCATCGAGAAAACTAAGTCTTGTGTGCCCTACTGTGGAGTCTACTAGTCTGTCTATTGAGGGAGTAGGGTATGAATCTTTCGGGCAAGCATCATTTATGTTTGTGAAATCGATGCACATGCGTAGCTTGTTGCTATCTTCCCTGGTTACGACCATCGGGTTACTTATCCATTCGGGATACGTGGCTTCCCTGATGACGCCCGCATCTAGTAACTTTGAAATTTTCTATTTGATGAAGGCTCTTTTGATGGGGGCATTAGTACACTTCTTTTGCTTTATCGGTCTTGCGTTCGGGTTAACGTAGAGATTTTGTTGAATTATTTTTGGATCGATCCCAGGCATATCACTCGGAGAGTAGGCAAACAAGTTTTTATTTGACTGAAGTAGGCTTACAATTTTTGTTTTGCTTCCCTCGGGAAGGTTTTTCACAATTCGGATGGATCTGTCTTCTGTCAGCATGACCTTTTTTGTGACCAAGTCATCATTTTCCTCTGAGGCTGGGTTGTCAGTCTTTGGACGCTCAGCATTCGGGTTATCAGCCTTCGGAGTCTTCTGACTGATGGCCATTACATCTTTTGCTTCCTTTTGATTGATGTAAATGGACGCATCGGCTTCATCGGTCTTGAATGTCACCATCAAGTATTTGACGTCGCTTCTCAAGTGAATTACCCCTTGGGGTTCCCTTCCGATGATGGGATTGTAAGCTGAGGGTACATCAATGACTAACCATTTGACCATTAAGGTAGTGTACCTGATCTCCTCTTCTGGGCCCGAACCCACAAACATTGTCAGAAGCTCAATGCATCCAAGAATAGGTAACTCGTCAGGCCCCACTCCATATGTCATGGTCTTTGCTGGGGTGAGTCTGCTAGATTTGAGGTTCAATCCCTTGAATATCTTCCCGAACAGTACATCTACGTTCGAGCCATTATCGCAAAGGACTCTCTTGACGTCGACCGTTCTGATCCTGACTGTGATGACCAGACGGTCGTAGTGTGATATTTTTACCTCCGTACCATCGGCCCTTTTTACCTTGTCCAAGGGACCTCCATAGTTGAGGGATGCGACCTCTCTAACCTTCCTCTTCCTCTCATTGGACCCGTGAGTGGTGGTGATGGTGTTGATCGTGCCGGTGGCTTGGCCTGAAGGCTTTTTTCATCTCTGGTCGGTGTCTGACTCACCGTTATCCCTTTTCTCTTTTCCTCGGGATTTCCTTTCGTCCGATGGCAATGTCAGGAATTGTGCCAGTGAACCTTTCTTGATGAGGTGTTCGATGTACCTTTTCAATTGGTAGCATTTCTCGGTGTCATGACCATTTTCCTGATGGAATTTGCAGTACTTCCCTTCATTTCATTTAGCCCATTCGGGCATGTTCCTCAGCCAGTCCACATTTCCTTCCTTTTTCAAGGCTGCCAAGACCGTGGTTCGGGAAGCGTTAAGAGTGGTTAGCGATATCGGCTTCCTGAACTTCTTTCTTTGCCCTCTCCATCATTCTGGGCTCCTAGAATTTTGATTCCCTCTTCATTCTTCTATCCTCGTCTCCCTTGTCTCCCTTACCTCGGGCTTTACTCCCCGTTGGGACAATAACTCCTGGGCTATGATGTGCTCGTGGATGACCAAGTACATTTCTTCGACGGAAGTCAGATTCTTTCTTGATAGCTCGTAGGCTAGCCTTGAGTTTGGTAGAAAAGCTTTCACAAACACCATGATGCGAACATTATCAGTGAGATCGGATGCATGCATGGCCTCCTTGTTCTTCCAATCTTCAGGTCAGCTGCCTAATGACTTTGTCTAATGACTTTGTCTCTCGGATCTTCCCTCATCAGTCATTCAGGCCTCGGGGACCGGTATCAGTTCCTTGGTGATCTTGATCTATGAACTTTATCTCTCCGGGGAGAACGGTTGATGAGTTCCAGCATGGGAGTCCGAGACCTCCCGTGTTGAGAGCCATGGTTAGAGTGAGAGGCGGTTGACCTATTCTGGGAATTCTTCCATCATCGGCTCTTTTTCTCTTCTGCCATTACCTTCCTAATGGTTCTGATCAAGACCAGATCAGGGACGTTTGGTGCTGAGACTGGTGTGTGTCTGAAATTGCTTATGTCTAGGATTGATTCAGCTCTGAGATCAGCCAGTTCCTGGGTTGCACCGACAGAGGTTCCATCATCAGTACTTCTAGAGTACTCTTGGTCTGAGCCTTCAGTCAAAGGGTTCTCGGGTTCTGGTTGTGCTTCACGCGAATGGGATGCCCCCACCAAATGCTGATGGTTGTTGTTCTCCTGAGGGTCATCGTCGTTCCCACAGACGGCGCCATTTGGTGGAAGCTCTTCATTAGGGACCACCACACTATTAAGCTTCTACCTTCTGGTCTTGATCACGTTCAGCTCCGTCTCCATATCTGGTTGGGTCAATCTGCACAATAGACAAAACCTAAGAACCAAGCTAGAGTTTTGCCCGTTGGAGGGTCATCCGATGCTTAAGTCAGTATATTTGGTAGAGAGAATGTGCCAAGACCTTGGGCAGAGTGAATAGTTACCTCAAATGTTGGACTGATGTAGGCTTATATAGTCTTGTCTAATAGGATTCCATATCTGTAATACTTTGATAGAAAGAGGCGGTTATGTGTCAGAGGACAGGTGCAAAAGTGTCCACAATGCAGGTCATCAGGTTGTAATGTGCTGAGGGCAAGTACTCGATTTGGGAGTATGTGTGCTCGGGTATAATTTAGCTCAGCCATTTTTAATGGGCCATTTTCCTAGATTTTTTACTCAAGCGTTTTTATGGGGTTTCTGGGTTTATATGCCCATTTTGGGCCTTGGTGACTTAGTTTGGACCTATCGGCCATCATGTCCCCCAATGAAGGACCTATCTATTAAGACCTAGACTTCCGTCCGTGTCACAACTGAAAAGATTTAAGAGATAAAGGACTAAAGTGTAAATAATGAAAAACTGAGATAATATTTCATAAATATTAAAGAATTAAAACTGAGATCGGGAAAAAAGACTGATAAAACTGGAGTGACTTAAATGAAAAGAAATAAATAACGGGTGACTTGTTTGGAAGATAACTAGGGATAACTGTCAGCGACGAGCTATAGGCGACGGTCGTAGGGCGCGTTGGCCAGCGAAGGGCGACAGTGACATGATGAGCTGGGGCTGAGGTGAATCTATCCTCTGTCTTCTTCCTCGGTTCATCTAGGGCTGGAGATCGATGATGAGAGATGGAGCAGAGGCATCGGGCTGGAGCCGATGCGAGCTAGGATCGATCAGGGATGCAATGAACTAGAGAGGACCGGCCGTCGGGTGCAGTGACAAGGGAGATGTCAACTGTTCCAAACATCAGCAGTGATGCGATCAATGATGACGGGGCCGGTGATCGGGTGGCCTTCCACTGGAGGTGCGACGGGGACAGTGGAGATCGATGACGGGAGGTTTGATGGAGGCTGTTGTCCAACACATCTCCACTATAGATGAGGGTCAACACTTCTTCATCTTCAAAGTTGAAGATAGAGGGTGCGTTGAGGGACGATCGGAGCGCATGGCTGAAAAACTCACACTCGCCAGAAATCCTGAGCGTAATAGATGATTCTACTGTGGAATGGAAATTGGGATGGATTTGTGTAATACACACTGCTGGATAATGATTATTGTTAATTAATAAATTAGTTACCAAAGGTAATATAAATTATAGACTGGGAAAGACTCAATTGTGAACTGTTGGTGAAAAGACTAATTATATGTGTTAATGGATTGAGTGATTAACTTACTGATTGAACTATTGTTGAACATTGTGTTGGAGTTTTATATTACAACAGTTGTTTGAGGGGAAAAAATGAAGGAGAAGAGCAATATAGTTATAAAGGAATATGACTGATTAACTATAGAACATTACCAAGGGAGTGGATAACTGTGTTGGAAAAGATGTTGGGTGCTATTAATGTTGAATTAATTGTTAGGATAAATAGATAGAGAGAATAGGTATTGAAATTACTATGAAAAGAATAGGTGGCCGCTGAATGATTACTCTTAGAAATGATCATGTGACTGTTTACTATGAATACCCTTTTAAGGGTGTTAATTGTGAAAGTGCTGCTATAAGTACTAGTAAGAGATTAGTTCATAATCTGAAACAAGATTATCATTGGATCCCTGAGAATTTCTAGAGGAAGAACTGAAAAGCATTGTTGGAGTAGGGAACTGTAATTACAACATGAAACATCTCTAACAGGTGGAACTAAGAACTGGGATTAGGCTAACTTGCGGAGTCAGGGTCAACCATTCAACCTGGCGGGGGCCGCCACTACCCTGTAAGTCGCTTGAACCCTTCTCTCTTTCAATTCTTAGTTGCAAGTTACTTATAAATTATATTTTTACTTGTGAATATATATTCTCATGTCCATCATAAAAAACTTTCAAGGAACCTAGCTATCAACGTGAATTGGAGAGAAGGTCGGGATTGACGCCCGCAGCTGTGCAACTGAAGGACTACAACAGAGAAAGACTTGGAGGATCTTGACATTATTTACTTGTTTTCTTGTTTATTTCTTTCTTTCTTACTTACTTTGGAAGAAAATGCACTCTGAACATCAGGTCGTGTCTGGACTACTTAGTTCTTTCATGAACTTTATTTTTAAAACATTTTGATTGGTTTTACGAAAGCTCTTAGGAGTTGTGAATTATCGCTCACCAAAGTTGGTTGTCTGCTCTAGCAGGCAGCTGGAACGGCGGGTTCACAATAGTTGGTATCAGAGCCTTAGGTTTAAAGTGTGTGAGCTTTGAAAGTTGTTTAAAGTACCTTGTAGAAGTTACTTGTTAAGTTAATAGTGTCTAAAGAGGTTATCTGAGTAAAATCTGGTAAGTGTTGTGGTTGCAGAATAACAAGTAACTTTCTGCTAACCATTGACTTATGCAGATTTCCTAATTGTCAATGTTATCACATTCTTCTATATTATATGATGCATGACTAATTTGTCTTGCAAAGTAAATTTCAGGAACAAAATGTGAAAAGCAAGAGGAAACTGTGTAGCAGTCTTGGTAA
>JBBYHH010458929.1:0-11376 GCA_038382905.1 Daphne laureola
GTTAAATATGATCCCGGGATATCCAAATTATAATTAAACATGTCCACTTCTCCAAACCGACTATTTTACCTTCCAAGATCAATTCTTGGTAAAATGGCCCGGGATTCATGAAATTTTATAAAAATGTGAAACGCCATAGAATGGACCTCATATTAATTCCCAGAATATGAGAATTATTAGGAAACGTGTGCCTGCACGTTTAAAACCAAGTCCCGGTAACTACAGATTTTAACCGTCGGACAATGTTTCCCAGGAAATCACTATTCGTCGGGGGTGACTGTAACATTGGTTACCAAGAAATTTTGGAGAAAAATCACTTTTAAATTTGCAGAATCTCCCCGGACTAGTTTATTGGAAGAACTTAATACTAGTCTAACCAATAAGCAAGAAGTATTAATGAGTCTTCAAGAAGACATAAAACACAAGAGTGTTGAAGATAAAATAAAGACTCCAGAATTACAGAAACAAATTCAAAGATTTAAAGAAATCTTGAATAAGAATATTTGTGCAGAAATCCCAAATGCATTTTGGGAAAGAAAAAGACACATTGTCAGTCTACCTTATGAGGTAGAATTTGAAGAGAAAAATATGTCTACTAGATCGATGACCATCCAAATGAATGAAGAACTAACGGTTCATTGTAAGAAAGAAATTCAAGATCTCCTGGATAAAGGATTGATAAGAAAAAGTTCCTCCCCATGGAGTTGTTCAGCCTTTTATGTCAATAAAAACTCAGAAATAGAAAAGGGAGTCTCAAGGTTAGTAATTAATTACAAACCTTTAAATAAAGTTCTAAAATGGATTAGGTATCCATAGGGGTGTTCAAAAAATTTGGGAAACCGTAAAAATGAGCCGAACCGCATTAACCGAACTGAAAAACCCGTAAACCGAATAAACCGTTAACATGCGGAGCGGTTTACAGTTTCGATCTTATAAATCCGTGGATATCCAAACCGAACCGCATGTAGATATTTTCAAACAAATTTCTTATATTCATCTCTACTCAATCCCAATTTTATCTTATATTCTATTTTAAAAAAAATCTTTCAATAAAAGTTCTTATTTTTTGTGTACAAGTTACTTTTTTTTTTAAATGCTCTAAATCTACACATAAATATTATAAAATATTGAATAAAGTTGTAGTATAAATAAACTTGAGAAACATATGCGGATACCCGCACCCCGAATCATATAAAACCATAAACCGAATAATCCGTAAACCAAATAAACTGAACTCGACAGAGCGGATACTTTTTTTTCATTATTCGTCCCGAACTGACCCATGAACATCCCTACGTATCTAATACCTAATAAGAAAAACTTATTGTCAAGATTATACAGTGCAACGATATTCTCAAAATTTGACATGAAGTCAGGATTTTGGCACATTCAAATCCAAGAAAAGGATAAATAAAAAACAGGATTTAATGTTCTGTTTGGACATTATGAATGGAATGTATGTCATTTGGCTTGAAGAATGCGCCCTCATAATTCCAAAGGATTATGAATGAGATCTTTAATTCTTACAGTTTCTTTATTATTGTCTACATTGATGATGTGTTAGTGTTTTCTCAATCAATTGATCAACATTGGAAACACTTACATAAATTTATGAAAATAATTGAAGAAACAAGATTAGTTGTCTCTGCAAAGAAAATAGATTTGTTCCAAATAAATATCTGGTTCCTTGGGCATATGATATATAGAGAAACTATAAAACCAATTGATAGATCAATTAGTTTTACAGAAATGTTTTTTGATGAAATAAAGGATAAAAAAAAACTTCCAAGGTTTTTATGAAGTCTTAATTATGTCTCTAAATTTTACAATGATATGGCCAAAGATTGTAAACCTTTCTTTGATAGGTTAAAGAAAAGTCCCCCAGAATGGGGAAAAGAGCAAACACAAGCTATCAAGCTTGTAAAAAGAAAGATTAAAGAAATACCGTGTACCACTATTCCTATCCCAGAAGCGTTTAAAATAGTTAAAACAGATGCAAGTAAACTAGGCTATGGAGGAATATTAAAGTAGAGGGTAGATGGTAAAGAAAAATTAATTAGATTCACATCAGGAGTCTGGAACCAGGTCCAACAAAACTATGCCACGATAAGGAAAGAAATTCTGGCAATTGTTCTTTATATAACAAAGTTCTAAGAAGATCTTTTGAATAAAAAATTCTTGATTAGAACAGACTGTAAGGCAGAAAAAGTGTCATTCTTAAAGATGTAAAAAATCTAGTATCAAAACAAATATTCGTAAGATGGCAGTCCATTCTAGCCATTTTTTATTTTGACATAGTACATATTGATCGTGATAAAAATTCATTACCCGACTTCCTAACTCAAGAAGTTTTACAGGGAGGCCATGGGGAAACATGATTCGCAAAAAGAAGAAATCAAGAACAGAATGGAAGAGGTCAACAATCCAGATCTCTTAGAAACGATCTTTCATATGGATGATAATATGGATATCACAAAAATTCATTTACCCAAAGAACAAATGAAGTTTGCACCTCTCTTAGAAAACCAAGAGGCAGAATAGATAAATTTTTATCCATTGCCCACTGGCCAGAAGATAAGGATCGAAAAGGGAGAATCCTCACAAGGCACCAAGAGGAGATAAGAACATCCTCAATATCAATTATTCTTCCCAAGAGAAACAAAAAGAGGGCGGAAATTTCCTTACCCTTATCCTCATAATGAGTTTTACAGAGGTCCTAAAACATATTTTGAAGGTTCTCTGATTAATAGAACCACTGCAAAAACCCAACAAGTTACCTTATTCTCTCTAGGGATTCCCCCAGATAAAAGAGAAATTGAAAGAGAACTCCTCTCTCCAGTAAAAAATAGTTATCTAAGGAGTATGACTCCTTCAGAAATTGCAAGAAAATACTGGCCTAGACACAGACACCCCATGTCGAAATTTCATCCCCTAAGAAAGTATGAGTATTTTGAGAAAATACTCCAAAAAACAGGATCTGTGGAAATAGACCACAGGGACAGAAATACCAAAGGTCTCAGCGGAAGATATTTCAAAGAAATCAGAATTTCCAAGCTAGGGATCTATAAAGTTTAGTCTCCAGAAGAATGAGGATTACCTCATACCAGAAAAAGGTTCCTAAATAAAAAATACAAAGATCATGCTTATTCATACTGGGGTTACATCCAGACCTGAGATGAAATTTTTAATTTTCAAAATTCAGAAAACAGACATTCATGGATGATCATTTTTTAGACAAACCAGAAAAAATTTCTAAATTGGTTTCATCTTTGGTTTTCTAAGAAAGGTTTAGTCTCAAACCAATTCCCAGAAGCTGTCCAAGAATCCTTTGGAAAATTTGTTGAATTCAACAAACAAAAGTCTCAGAAAAATATTATCCCTTATGCAGAATTTTACTTTCTGGTCATCTATCGGATCCCTTGGATTGTCCAATGACATTACGAAATCGATCAAGAACAATATGTCCATGTTCTGGAGAGGGTATGGGTTACCCATTGGTGGGACAAGTGTGTGATCAATTCATATATTGAAGAAAATATTACACTCAAGGTAATCGAGTTTTATGAAGCTCTAAATGAAGAAAATTTCGATTCCATGATAGGGAAACTCTACACCCAATCTGAATTCGCAGATATTCTCCTAGAAGAAATGAAGAAAAAATTGATGAAATTGACGGTGAGATCTGTCCAAAAACAGCATGTCAAAGCTGCCTAAGACTAGCTGTCCAGCTGTCCCAACCAGGGAGGGCCCGTCACAAAGAAATAGTGGAAGATGCCTGACAAATGCATATAAAAGGTGGGGTAAAGTCTCCACTCAGAAGAAAAAAGATGCCACATTTAATAAAGTAAGTATTATTGATGGATGCCAGTAAGGAAAGCATAGAGAAATGAATCTTTCTCTTTCCCTATAAATAAAAGACATCTCAGCAGAAGGAAGGCATCCAAAAAAATTTCTATCTGAAAATCTCTCTCTCTGCTTCTCTAAGTTAATGTGTTGAACGCCTTTTTATTTAGAAATTCACTAAGTATTCTGTAAGATCATAGTTTACTTCGAGTTTGGTGTGTACGTGTGTAGCTGTTGAAGTTTGCTTGTTGTTGGAGTTTGTTTGGTGTGCTTATCCAGTGGTCATTTACTTGTATTCGGATTGCTGCAGTTTATCTGGTATTAACCAGACTTTATAAGTTGATGATGTTTTAAGTATTGTGTTAATTTTATTAAATTATTGCGTGTTTACTTTATGTTGTGCTTGTATAAACAAAATTAATATCGCTTCCAGTTTGGTATCAGAGTCAAGTTGGCATAAAATAAAAGTTTCAGAAGTTTGAGAACCTAAACAAACAAACCTGAAAACTTTAATGACTTGCTCACAAACCTATAAGACTTTTTTGTTATATTCCTTTCAGATTTAGGACTTGTTTGAGAAAGTTCAAACCTGTAAGATTGCATCGTTAAAAATCCCAAATTTATAGGACTAAAATTGATATTCTCCCCTCAACCAGCCTAAGGAGACAGCTACTAGAGCATCACCTGGTTCAAAAAATCTAGAAATGGGTGAAGCAAAACAAAAGAAAATTGACGACAGAGAAAGGGAGCAAAGATGGAGATATTGGGGGTGCTAATGGAAAGCTCAAATCTCGTGCAACCAGAATAATTAGAAGCGGACATCAACAGCCCCAAAATTGAATCGTAAGGTGGAGACCATGACAAAAATCAGTGGATTTGTTGGTCACTACGTGAAATCAAGAAGGTGGCTCGCGGAAAGGTCCTATGCTCTCAATCCAGCTCTGGAATTCGACCAAACAAAGGGATGAAAACAACTCTAGCTGAGTCTGGGGGAAGAGGCGAATTAGCATCCCAAAACTGTGAGATCAATCAATCGTGCTCTGATGGATCGAAAATCTCAAAAGCTCTTTTAGTCCGCGCATAATCTGGGGGAACGGGTGGGCTTCATTGCCAAAGCAAAGAAACCGAAGTCTACTGACAATGTTGGCTTAAAAATCTGTTGTTGTCCGCGACGCGGCGGATAGGTGCGTGTATACAACATCAATAAAGTGTCTCTCACTGAATATAAGAGGATTTGGAGGGGATGTGAAGGTGCGGAACCTTCGCGAGTTATTAAATGAGGGAATCTAATTTCTTGCTATCCAGGAGTCCTTACTGCCAGGTGATGCGGGTTTCATTTCTAGTTTGGAAACATAACAATTTTAAATATTGACATTCTCCTTCAACAGGAAGGGCTGGTGGTGTGTTGTGCATTTGGAACTGTGATGTATTTTCTGTTGAGGTGATATTTTCAGGAGCAGGGTATCTCGGAGTTGAAGGCATGTGGCAAGGATGTTCTCGCAAATTATCTTTGATCAATATTTATGGTCCACAGGAAGTAGCAACAAAGAGAGTATTATCGGTGGAGCTTTTGCAAATCAAAGCAAGTTTCGATTGATTATGGTGTCTAATGGGAGATTTTAATGTGATGCGCAATGCTGTTGAGAGGAAAGGCATTAGTTTTAATCCTCGAAAAGCAGAAGACTTCAACAATTTTATACATGTTGCGCAACTACATGAGGCAAGCATGGGAGCGAAGAAGTTTACATGGATCAGTAAAGGGGGTGTGAAGCTGAGTAAATTGGACCGATTCCTACTGTCCAGGGGTTTTTTGACATGTGGCCAGGATGGAGTGCCGTTGTTCTTGATCGTAGCTTCTCCGACCACTGTCCTATATTACACAAGCCTGTGGATGTTAATTATGGGCCAATCCCCTTTTGTTTGTTCCTTTGCTGGCTAAAGATGGAGGGATTTGACGAGTTGGTTAAAAATAGCTGGGGGCAGCCAGGCATTCCTGGATCAACAAGTTACATCCTCAAAGATAAATTAAATAGGCTGAAACAACATATCAAATCCTGGAGGGCACAACAAAATGATTCTGGTCCTGGCAAGATTAAAGCTCTAAAAGACGAAATGAATGCTTGGGATAAATTGGCTGAAGAAGAGGAGCTGTCAACAACAGAAATGGCGGGTTTTATTTCTGCCCAACACAATTGTTTTAGCTCGGAGAAAGCTCATGGCCAAGTTCTCAAACAGAAGGCAAGGTTGAAATGGGAAAATGGATGGCGATGAAACCAGTGCATTTTTCCACGGTATAATTAGAGGAAGGGTGAAGAGAAACTCCATTAAAGGCCTGCTGGTGAATGGAGTGTGGGTGGAAGAACCTGTAAAGGTGAAAGAAGAAATTTATGAATTTTTTAGAAGACATTTCAGCGAATCATCAGTGGACAGACCTTCCTTTTTTTAGTAATAATTTTCAAAGACTAAATGCAGCCCAAATTTTAGCTTTGGAGGCACCAATCCTTAAAGAGGAAATAGAGTGAGTTATTTAGGCTTGTGAGGGGTCTAAGGCCCCAGGACCGGACGACTTTACTTTCTCATTCATTAAAGCTCATTGGGACTTTGTAAAAGCTGAGATTGTAAATTTTGTTAAGGAGTTTGACTGCAGTGGCCAGATTCAGAAAGGCTGGAATTGTACCTTCATAACCCTCATCCGGAAAGTGGCCGACCCATTGACGCTCTCAGATTTTCATCTGATCAGCCTAGTAGGGTTCCAATATAAGATTATCGCAAAGGTGTTGTCCGAGAGGTTGAAAGCAGTGTTGCCATGTATTATTTCAGATTGTCAGTTGACTTTTATCAGCAGGAGGCAAATTCTAGACGGAGTTCTCATTGCAAATTAAGTTGTTAAATGGAATGCTCACTCCAAGAAGAAATTGCTTTTGTTCAATGTAGATTTCGCTAAAGCCTATGATTGTCTTAATTGGGAATTTCTGGACTCTATTCTCGAGCAAATGCAATTTGGCTCAAAATGGCGCGGTTGGATTCGAGGATCCTCTCCTCTGCTAGAGTGGCTGTATTGGTAAATGACAGTCCCACCATGGAGTTTTCCATCTCGTCATTTCAATTTATAGTTGTAGTAGAAGCGATAAGTGCGATGATGCAGGAGGCAGTGGGCCTGGTTCTGTTTAAACCTTGGAAAGTTGGGTCAGACACGGTAGAACTGTCGTATCTACAGTATGCAAATGATGCACTTTTTCTAGGTGAATGGTCTGTTCATAATGCGACTAATTTATTACAACTCCTGAAATGTTTGGAAGTTGCGTCGAATCTCCTAATCAACTTGCAGAAGAGTCGTGTAACTGGTGTGGGTGTCCATTTTTCTGAGAAAGAAAAAGTCACCAGCAGGCTTCATTGTGGGGCGTACAACACCCCGTTTTCCTACCTTGGCTTACCCGTCGGCGCCAATATGAAGGCGGGTGTGCTAGAATGAGGTTTAACATAAATTTTGTAAGAAACTCAGCTCTTGCAAAGAACACACCTTATCAATGGGCGGTCGACTAACTCTTGTGAGATCTGTTCTTAATAGTATACCTTCTATTACTTCTCATTATTTCGGGCCCCAGTTACACTGTTAAAAGATATGGAAAAATGGCGTAATAAATTCTTATGGGGTGCTGGTGGTCCTAGTAAGAAGTTGATCTGGGCTTGTAACAACAAATCTTATGGTGACTTCTCTATTAGCGGCTTGAAAGTAGTAATCTTAAAGGAGAAGAACCTCTCTCTTTTAGGTAAGTGGTGGTGGCGATGCCGAAGCTGAGCCGAACAACTTTTGGGTTCAGATAATTTCTACGTTATACGGAGAGAAGGGTGGGATGGAATCCGAGCAAAACTCTGCATAAGGGGGGGCTGGAAAAGTATTTTAGAGGCTGGGTTGGCGGTTGATAATAAAGGGATCCCTCTTACTTCTTCCTTTCAGTTGAAGCTAGGTGACGGTAAGTCTATAAGATTTTGGGAAGACAAATGGTCTGAAGACAACAAGCTTTGTATTAGATTTAAGAGGTTGTATGCTCTAGAGTGTAATAAGGCCTGCTATGTCAGTGATCATTTAGTTTGGAATGAGCAGGATCTGGAGTGGAAGTGGTGTTGGAGGCCGGAGCCTCGGGGTCGAGAGGCTGGTGAGTTTGAGGTGTTGAAAGATCTGATGCAGAATTCTGGGCTGAATGCACAGAAAACGGATGCTTGGAAGTGCTCCTTTGTGAAGGATGGTGTATTCTCGGTTCGGGAGCTATCGGCACAAGTCGACCGGCACACTACAGCCTCATCTGCCATTCCTACTATTTGTTTCAGGATCCTCCCGCAGAAGGTTATTATGTTTGTTTGGCTTGCGCTCAAGGATTGTTTGCCCTCCTCCCTACAATTAGCAATGAGAGGTATGGATCTTCCCTCCCTCCTCTGCCCTTTGTGTTCATCTGACTGTGAGAGTACTGATCATGCACTTTTTACTTTTTAGATGTTCCATTGTGTGTAATGTTTGGAGTGTGGTTGCAAAATGGTGGGGTGTTCCAAATTTAATTCTGTTGGAGGTACTGGACTTGTCGTCGCACGAGATTGTAAGCCTTGCTCCTGCTGCATTTCGGCACATCTGGGAGGCTCTGTTGTGGACTTTCGCGTGGTGTATATGGCATGCTAGGAATAAAGTTGTTAAGGAGGGGAAGAAATGGTTTTTGTTGGAAGTAATTTCTGATATCCAAGTGCCTGGTTGATGCATCCATGTGGAAGCTAAGTGTGAGTTTTAATTTGCTGCAATTTTCTTGAGGTGGCGTGGTACTATGGGTGTTAAATGGGAGTGTTGTAATCTGTCAAAACATGGTGTAATTTATTCTGTAGGTGCAATATTGCTCCTAACCTCTAGGAGTAATATGCTATGACTATCTATTAGTGTCACCACTCCCCTCCGCCAGACACATCGGAGGCACAGCGCAGCGACGCGAACGGAGGAGGTGACAGTGGAATTTCTCACCAAAATCTTACCACAACCAGAATCTAATTCATCGTGGTGGATTAAGTCAATAACCTGATAAAATACCACAAATCCTGTATTTCACAAACAAACTCATACATAATAAATTCAATTTTTTCAAACAAAATTGTTCCAGCAGATCTCCTGTCAGTCAAACATTTTTAATAAATTCTATGGAGATCCAAATCATATTCTGTAAATTTTGTAGTAAACTAGACATATAGCGCTATCCACATAAACAAAATCAGCTCAAAACTCACAGTCAATTGGTACAGTTAATTCGTACAAGTTGCGCCATAAATACAGATTTTCTGAAAACCAGCATTACATGTTATCTTTCATGTAATTACGCAACCAACCTTATCAACCGAGCCATAATCCATTCACCTATAATGGAAACAACATGTGCAGCAGAACATACATATAACTAACTAAACTCAGCTCAGACCAGATGCGCTAGAAAGGAGTCCAGCACTCCCCGATTAAAACAGCATATACAGATATTCCAGAGCTATTGAACATATACATATATGAGATACTAGGATGTTTCGAGATCTATATGCTCAGAATGCAATCTACTCCTACAGAGCCGGTAATCTACTACGCTCTAATGACCATACCGTCACGAGCATCCAAATCAACATTAGTCATTGCTGCTGCTACTAAACCAACCCACTAAGCTGATCATACCTCACAAGTTGCGAATCAGAACTTTCTGAAAATGATAATTGTAAGGGTGAGTCCTCGAAAGGTACTCAGTAAGGGGAGCGGTAGTGATAATGATACTAAACGAAATCCTGCAAAAACATAATTAGCAAAGAGCGTTAGCCCTGCACAAAAGGTTAGCACAATTTGTATCACAAACAGAGATGCTGCCGTGCAACTTGTGCACAGCAGACCAGATTTACAGATGGGTGTCCTGCAGGGCAATGTCATGGACAGAATCCTGCACAAAACATATTAGAGCATTCCATACACATAGCACACAGAACACACAACATTCAAACATACATATATAAATCACATTGCCCTGCAGGAACATGTTACCAGATTCCCTGCAGACAAAGAACAGAACATATACAGAAATATCGCACAAAAGTGAACAGAATTGGCGGCCCCCAAGGCCCCTTACAGAAGGGTGCGCTTGGGCAGAACAGATATATACAGAACATAAGACGTGATACCAGCCAGGACCTAGGACCCTTAATAGAAAAGCCGCCCAGAACAGAACAGACATAACACATATATGTCTTCGCATAGCAAAGTGTTGATCAAAAATCAAGGCACTACAGATGCTCCTCACAGATCACAAAGTGACACAGAAATCCCCAATTGGATAATTGGGTCGCCAAACTCCGAGCCTGCATTACCATTATCCCTACTACATAACTAGCTCCGGGGGTCACTGGGTCCCACCCTCGACCCGGGTACTAATCCTAACTTCTCAGATATACATACCGGAAAGCCAAAGTGCATATCAGAAAAGTTAAACCCTTACCTGAGCAACCACAAGCAGATCAAAAAAATTTCTGAAAGTTCCACAGAATCTGACGTTTCCTGAATTCCTATTTAAGCCACAACACATACCAATTAATCACATATCCAACACATAATTATTTCCTAAGTTTCATTTCTTACTTTCCCTACACTTAACAAATTCCACAAATTTGCCACTTTATCCAAAAGTGCCTAAACTTCCATACTAATTTCCATAAACATCCTTACATCCTTAAACACCATTTCTACAACTAAACATAACAAATAACTTACTTTCTCCTCAACTTTCTCCTTATGTCCAATTCAACCCACTTACTAAAAATTAGCACAAATCCACCCAACTTACATATAACTTCTTTAACAATTAATCAAACTTAGATAACCTTATTTCAATCATTAATACACACTTTCACAACCAAACATACAACTTACATACACTAACCATTTTCGGCCCCAACTCTTCAAATTGGCCAAATTGCCACACAACTTTACTTATTGCACAAATACATCACCAAAACACAATTTACCACCAAACATTCAAATTCCAAACATCCTCAATTGTATCAACCTTGACAAATTCGGCCCACATTCCATAAATTCACCAAATTATTCATTTCTTCCACCTAACCACCAAACATACTATCAATTAACCACCAAACCACCAAACAACACAATTCAACCAAAGCATACACATTTCCAATTCTTCCCACAATTTCGGCCATAACACAATTCTTCTCACATGACATTTTTCTCAAACTTTTTACACTAATTTAGCACCTCCAAAACCCCATTAAAACACTATAATCCACTTCACAAAAAGCACACAACATTTTCCACATTTATCCATAATTTCGGCCCTCCACAAACCATAGCTAGGTGATGAATTTCAACATACTTCCAACACCAAAATTGGTCTCTAGTAACCCAAGAACACACTTTTAATAACTCCACAATTTAATTCTATCATTTGAACCTCCACCACAAATTAACCCTTATAACTTAGCTATATGATCCACAATGAATTGGGCCACATA
>JBBYHH010459040.1:0-19831 GCA_038382905.1 Daphne laureola
GTGAAAGAAGTTCATGATTTGGTGATGATATGAATTGTTGGTGAATTTTGGAAGTTGGTGATTTTAGTGTAAAAGTTGAAAGCATGTTGGAAAATTATTCTGATACTTGAATCTTGTTCTTGGGTATATTTGGAGTAAGTTTAATGCTTAGAGCATGTTGATAATCATTTTAGAACATGAAGTTCTTGTTATTGCCGAATATATAGTCTATAATGTTATGTGGATTTTTGTTAAGAAAAATTATGGTAAAAGTGTTTTAGTGATGTTATGGAACTCCTAAAACCATGGTTGAATTTTGGAAAAGAAATGTTAAAGTTTGGATTAAGATTGGGCCGAAACCCTAATTAGGGTTAGAAAAGGAAAATGAGGATGTATGTTGTAATTTGGATGATTTGGAGCATGCGTGTTTAAGTAGAAAGTTAAAAAATAATTTTGGTGAAGAAATTGGAAAATGGCCGAAAGTTTAGGGGAACTTTTAAGTATGATTTTGTTGGTAAAATCATGAAATTAAGTTGGAATTAGTATGTTTGTAACTTTGGAAAAGTTTGGTAAAAAGTTGTTGAAGAAAAACAATTTTGGAAGAAAAAGAAAGTTTCGGCTGAAAGTGAATAGTATGAAAAAGTTGGAGTTTTGGATGAAAAATGATAAAGTTTGGTAAAAATGAGCTAATTAGGTAATTTTGATAAGTTTTGTCATTTTTGGAAAGTTAAGGAGCAAATTGTAGATTTTGGTAAAATTTGGACATAAGTGGTAATTAGTGACAAAACGAGGTTATTTAGGCTCATTTAAGGTTAAGTATAAAATTTGGAAACTTTTGGAAAAGTTAGAATTTTTTGGAAATGTTATAAAGATTTTGGCCAAAATGCAATAGTTGAGAAAGTTTTTAGATAAGGTGAAAATTTGAGAAGAATTGAAGTTGGAAGTGAATTTCGAAAAGGGAATAAAGAAATGGTTGAAAAGGGAGTTAAAACGGACACTTTACAGAACTTTGGGCCAAATAGGAAATTTGGGTAAAGTGTAAGGACTATATATGTAATTAATCATAAAGAATGATTAAACAATGTTTAAGTGAAAGTTTGGAAGAATTACAAGTTAATTAAATCACTTTAAGCATGAGTTGACCAAATTAGTCAACACTTGACTTTTAGTCAACGTAGAATAAAGTATGTTAAATATGGTTAAGTGTAAATTTGTGAGTAAGGTAGAACTTTGTTAAAGTTTAAAACCTTACAATTGAAATTGTCTAAATAAAGGTCGGGTAGCTGGAAATCAAATTGCTCAGGTCATCTTCACAAAGAATATTTATCGTCAATTAGGTAAGAGGCTTAATTTACTTAATATTCTTTAAAGTTTACTTTATGCATATTAGGATAATTAAGGATTAATACTCGGGTCGAGGGTGGGGTCCATTGACTCCCGGGGCTAATTCCATGGTAAGGATAACGATGTGCAGGATTTTTAAGCATAGAGAACATTTTCCTCAGATCACACGTGATCATGGGACGATAGGGAAGTATACGTACTTATTGGTCTTTTAAGACCTATGACAATTAGTAAAGGAGATGTACACCTCACGCCGGTACCATGCGAGATTTGTTTCTAACCCCGAGGTGATTACCGGGGGCTGTCAATATTATGAGAACCCGCGCAGGCTGGCGTACTGCCAATGGAGTACCGCCACTGTCCTACGGGATTAGATAGGTGATGCCTTCCGACCGGACGAATTGGGCATATCACATCATTGCATATCATATCCATGAAATACTTAGGATTGTATTTATATATATTGCTAGCACATTGGACACTAATCCTTTTATCCAGGTAAATGTTTTAAAATACTTCATCCTTACCTAACCTCTTATTGAGTACCTTTCGAGGACTCACCCCCCTACTTTAATATTTCAGGAGATCCCGATAAATGACCGGCAACATAGATTGTCGGGTCGTACTGACACATTTTGATTATCGGAGGTATGTTTAAATCTCCTTCAGTGGTTTATAATATGACTAGGGGTAGCCTCGTTAGAGTTACTATAGTGGTATATTTTTGTATATGCAAAAGCACTCTTATGATTGTCTAACAGTTATTAAACTTCATTGTTTATGTTTAGCAGTAGTAGTAGCATCTGGGAGTTAGTCGGTTGTTGATCCCGACTATCCCCGCAGTACGTACTTTAACTCTATGGCTAGAACTCGGGCTCTGTAGTAGTAAATAACATAATACACTTAGTTAGTTATTAAACATGGTCTGTATATTATTTATCGAGGAGTTTACGCCCAACGAAGTGGGCGGCTCTCCTCGCTGATGTATTCCTTAAATTATACCACGCGATTTACTGCAAAATCACTAACATGTTTTTGGGTGCAGGTTCAAGGCTTAAATAAGAACGCATAAAAACCTGACAAACTCATTAGAAGTAAACAACTCTAGATAACTTAAGAATTGTTTTTAAAGGGACGAGTTTCTAAAATGGTCACCACACAAATCATGGAGGTGATGCGACATCACCGCCAGTCACCCAATTCCCCGACCACCGATACTGTGAAAAGACTCTTCCGCATCAACGGGAACGGGGGTAGTGGTGACAAGTTGATAGAATATGAAATATGTTGGCAATTGCTCTGCTTTAGTAGTAGGAGGGATGGGTAGAGAAAGTAAAGTATATAATTAAATCATATGAATGAAGCTAGAAATAAGTTGTCCCTACCAATTAGCAGCTTCATAAGGTCTGAACTGTTTCCTCCGTGCAAATGGAGTTCACAGTATTTTATTGCTAAATGGCATCTACAAATCAGTACTTTCACACCTTGACCATGTTAATATTATCTTTGCTGATGCTGCTGATAAGTTAATTCATTGGTGCTGATCAGTTGTTGGGGTTGCAATTGGGTTTCTCTTTTCACTATGCATTTTGTCTTTCAAGTATTCAGGATGTTAAAATGATCTTAGTGATCATTTTGAAAGAGGAAAAAAAAAATTGAGATGTTGACTTGTGTGTTTGTATGTAATTCTAGTTTCTTCCATTATTTCATTTCATTTCAGTTGTCTCGCTGTGGACAAAGAAAAAAGAATCAATTTGGTGTGAAAATTATTTTTTTTAGTTGCTCAAGTAATTTTTTTGTGCCCTTTTTTCTTAAAGAAGAATGAGATAGGGAATTAAAAATATCACTGTGCCCCTGTAACTTGAGTAAAAATTTAGCTCAATTTGTTTTGAAAAAATCTGTCTGATGCTTTACTCCTAATTTTTAGTCATGATGTTTTGTATGTTCTACCTTATGTGTTATCATTTTTATGTTCTCTAATTTCACATGGAAAGGAAGAAAGATACTCAATTTTATTGTTTTACTATTATAATTTCAGGTTGGTGATCAAAAGTCTCCTTTAAATCGTAGATCTTCAGCTGGAAGTCATCAGACTCGAGGAGATACAAATGAATTAGTTTATCTACCAACTTTGAAAGTAGGACTTTTAATGAATTTTGAAGATTATTGTAAATTTTATTTCTCTTAATGAAGTAATGTTTAATATTGAACCACTATTACTAGGTCCAATCTTACTAATTAGTAGCACAAATCGTTCCATCAAAACCGAAGAATCAATATAACAACCAATAAATGGAAGCACCAATAAAACCTGTACAAAGTCTTTCATGACACTCATTTATCTTTCTTGACAGATAAGAAGTGTGGTTGGGTTTTTATTTCTTGACAGACAAAAATGTGTCGGCAAAACCCAATATGATTTTCCCGACACACAAAAATGTGTCAGAAAATCTCTAAAAATTTCTCTGACACACATATAAACGTGTTGGGAATACCTTTGCCGACACATTGTTTGTGTGTCGGAAATATAAGATGGGTCTTTCTTGATACTTTTTTGATGTCAGCAAATGTCATTTTATTTGTAGTTGTAGTAGCCAAGGTTTAGTGACTTAATGACAACTACAGGAGACTGATCAGCAATGTTTAACAACTCTTGTCCGACATTAGTTGCTGGCTCATTCCACAAGGAGATAACAACTATTTTTTTCCTGCAGGACAGATACATCGATCATAACTTTAGTACAATCACAAAAAATGCAGTGCAATCACAAAAGAATTTAAAAAAAAAATGAATGAAAAGTAGTACGACTTAAGTTCCATCTGCAACAACAATGTCATGCTTTTGAATTGTCTCATTATCAATCTTCCTTCTAATACTCATTGTTAGAGAAATAGTTTGAACAACTCCAAGAATATCTGAAACTGAGTTCAAAGGTATAAGATTTTAGATGCTGGTGAGATAGAATGTGCACCAGTTACTACGACCACTGCATGGCCACGGCGTCACCGAGTACTGGGTCCGGATCGCCGCGCGGGGCTTGCAAGTTCCTCCGATGAAAGTGCGTCACCGACTGCGTATTCGCACCGTATTTCAACTCGGAGCAAGGAGCCACGAGGTTTGCCGCCATTCACAAGGTGTTCGGAGCCAGCAACGCCTCCAAGCTCCTCCTCAACATTCTGGCACACAACCGCTGTGAGGCCGTCGTCACCATCGCTTATGAGGCTCAGCCAGGATCCGAGACTTTGTCTATGGCTGTGTTGCACAGATTGGCCTCTGAAGCAGAAACCCCGTGTCCCAACCCCACAACCCGCAACTGGTGGAACCCGAAAAAGTAGCTTATGGGAATTACCATCGACCGGACTAAAATGTCCGAGCTTGTTTGATGATTCAGACACCGTTTCTCTCCTCCGCCAGTTGAATCATGGAATGATGAGAGATGAAAGAAGAAAGAGAAAAATAGACGCAACATTGAAATGAAAGAGAGAGAAAAAGCTAATAGATGGAATTAATTGGAATTAATGTGTATTAATCACCATTAAAACTTACCATAGATACGTTGAAATGAAACGTACGTGTAGCCTTAATTCCTAGTAGACTTTCCATTTTCCATTATAGATTGCTCCATATAATTGATGTAGTGATTATTGTTCGAAACGACAATGATGTGAATTGTGGATGTTTAAGTCGAATTAGGAAAGAGAAGTGTGGGTCCGGACGCTGCTGATGTGGCAAATTGACATGGCTTGAATTTAGTTTTTTGAGGATTCTGTATTAATATTATATTAGGGGGTTTCAAACATACAAAAAATGAGGTGAATTTTCTCATTTTTCACCTCATTTTTTCATTAGTGAATCACAACATCTTTCATCTCAATTTTTTTCAGACCTAAGGTGAAAAACGGAAAAGTGAATGTGATTTCTTCATCTCGTTCACTGTGAATCATCTCATTTCTCACCGATCGATCGCCTGGCCTTCTACCAGCCTCGACCCGCAGCTTGTGGCGTCCTTCCCCAACACTGGCTCCGTTGTCGCGCCTCCGGTGATGCATTAAGGCCAGCTCAAGTCGCGATCATCTTCTGCCTCTCATCTTCGTGTCCAGTCCAGAACTGAAGAAGACGGAGAATAAAAAGTCCCCCATCCCTGTTGTCGCATTCACGGTGGGCATCTGCCCAGTCTCCGGTTACGTCTGTTGGAAAATGGTGATAATTATTAGGACAATGATATAGAAAATGGTTATGTGAATGAGAAAATTTATTTCTCATACTTTGGGATATTTTGGTCAAAATATCTAAAAGTATATGTAAAAGGATCTAACTTGCGTTTTAGTCCTTACATTCAACCATTTTTCATTATAGGACATAAGGCTTGAATGGTGACCTTTAAGGTGCACTTTTTATTGTGGCTTTTATGCTTATTTATGGACCATTAATATGGTGGTTTCATGGTCTTTAGTGTTAGGGTTAATGGCTAGCATTATGGTGCTAAGCCTCTCCTAACCACTATAAAATGGCACTTCCACCATACATATAATAATCTCTCATCACACTATTCTCTCTTCTTCCTCATTGAGAAAAATCTATCTTCTAGCATACGTTTTGGTATTTATCATGTTCCAATATTCTAGTTCGCTGGTGAGGGAAGTTTGGTGCAACTTCACTTCACATTTTCCGTTGTATCCTGGGAGATAGACGGCCGTAAAACCTCGAGCACTCGTACCGGAGGGGGCGAATCTGCTTTAAGGAGATTGTGTGAAACACAAGCCTCGGAAAAGAGAAAAATAATTCCGCCAAAATTCTGTTTTGGATTTCCAATCTCTCTTTTTAATTCTATTTTATTAGAATTATTGTTATTATCCTTTTTATGATTTTTGTTAAGAATTGTAGAGTTGGAATTCATATTTGCCTAATTCTTTGAATTATTGTTTAATGTATTAATTCTTGGAGTTGAATTTTGGCAATAATAAGTACATTAAAACTTGTTCAATTATGTACTAATGTTTATATTGATTTGTCGTTATCATGAATATCCCCTATTAATTTTATCAGATCTCTTGGATAACAGCGTCATCGCTGGCTCGCCTCGTCGTCCCCTCGCCTCCAAGACCCAGCGTCGGTCGCTTCGATTCACGTCGGCCTGGCTTCGATTTTTCCGGATCTGACTCGCTGGAGGTCTGGCTTCGATTCGCATGGCCCGACGTCTAGCTTCAATTCGCGTCGGCCTGGCGTCTTCCGGTGATTTGAGGTGGCTAGTGAGCTTCGTCAGGTCAAGGGCGGCGTCTTGGCGGCGATTCCAGCGGGATAGAGCATGGACGGTGGCGGGTTTGACGGCGGTGGTCTGTTTGGTGAGGGAGTGAGCATGGATGGTGGCGATTCCAGCGGGATAGTCACCAAGTTTTTTTTTCACCTCCCACTCAAACCTACCATCCCATTTCAAAAAAAAAAAAAGTTCACTTGTGAATTATTCACAAATTTGGTGATTTTCATTCCTCCCATTTCTGAAGTTTGAAACCCCCTATTATAGATAGTAGATAAATCATGAATTTAGTGATTTATCTTGTGGTGAGATTCAACGTGGAAGTGTGCAACAAGAAAAAAGAAAACTACTGCCTCCCTCCGTCCGAAAAAATATATTATATTTTACTTTGATATTTGAAATTGCAATGTTTGACTCAAATCCCCTTAATTTTCATTATTGCAAGTAAATCCAACTCCTAATTCCAAAAATTTAGAATGGTGAGGATAATTTGAAAGTAACATATCATCACGTAAAGTACCATATGGGGATTATATGACATATCTAATACTCTTTCCATCCATTTTTAATAGTTACGTTTCTTTTTCAACATCAAATCTATATATATATTTTTCGTCAATATTTTGGTATATAAAGTTAAGTAACTTATGTATATAAGATAAATCAATGTGTCTAGTTTCTAAAAATATTTGTTCTAATTTTTTTAGAAAACTATTTCTAGTAAAAAAATCGAGTTAAACAAAAATTCAAAAGTCAAACGTAATTATTAAATAGGGACGGAAGGAGGATGTCAAAAAAGTCTGCCCCATCGTTAAAAAAATTCTTAAATTATCTGTAGCTCATATTGGTCATTGGTCTAACAAAAATTAAAAATTTGATATTTCTTTAATAAAATTAAAAATTAGATGTTAGTTCAATAAAAATTTAAATTGCTATTCAACAAAATGAAAATTAGTCATTACTCCAATAAATAATACTCATGGTGGTTGAAGACGGTGTGGAGGAGGTGGTGAGGTTTGAGTGAAAGTGGAGACATGGTGAAGGACATGGTGACAGATACGAGTTGATTGCTATGCGAGAGAAATAGATGAAGTGTTAGTGGAAATAAAAAAATACATACTTTTTTTTTTTGAGATGGAAAAGGAATATATTGAAAAACAGGACTGATATCTCCAAGGAGGAAATACCAGCCAAAGTTCTGTAGTTACAAGGTTACTGCTACAGCTATCGCATTTCAATTATGCAACATTTGAAATAGCACCTAAGGAATAAATCAGTCAGTCTCCCCACGAAAGCTTACTTTGTTTCCACCGGTTGGAGATCCACAAGAATGATAGATATTGAATGGATTCCACGACCTGCACAATAGAGTTTGCCTGCTCTCCGTATGAGACATTGTTCCGCTCCTTCGATAAGCACCAGATCGAAATAAACCGGATAGCAATCCAACCTTTGTTTTGGGCAGCATTGCAGCCGGCAAGGGGGGAAGTGTTGAGCAGTTCTGGGATATCTAGGCCATAGAACGGTCCTGCTTGACACCAAGAGTGTACCAGTCTCCAAACATCCGATGTAAATGGGCACCAAATTAGTATGTGATCCAGCGTTTCCAAGGTGGTTGAGCATCTGAAACATCCTGGGTTTTGGATTGGAACTCCCCGCTTCATTAATTGATGATTTGTTGGCAGCCGGTCTTGAAAAGCATGCCAGCACCAAATTTGAACCTTCTTCAGAATCCAAGGTGGCCAGGAGATGTGATTTGTTCCTCCAGAGTTTGGCTGAGTGGCGGCAGCTACAAGTTTGTGCATTTTAGAGACTGAGAATTCGCCATTATGGTCTAGTGACCACCACCAACTGTCTTTGGACCCTGTTGATAAAGACACAAAATTTAAGATATTCGTTAGATTCCTAAGTTTCCCTACTTCTCTTCCCCGTGGTTCCCGTCTCCACTTCCACGACCAACTCCAAACTCCATCTGACCAAGAGACTCTCTCTGCAACTTTGCAAGACACATTAAGATCAAGCTTAAAAAGACGGGGGCAAATTGTTTCAAGTTTTGTATCTCCAACCCATGTATCTACCTAGAAGAAAGTGTTTTCCTCGTTCCCCACTTTTTTGTGGAAAGAATTTATGAAGTCTACTCCGACCTCCTCCAGCTTCGTGCCTAACTTTATGATTTTCCCCCAAACTCCTCCTACATCTTTCTTCACTACTTCATTTTTTCTGATAAGCCCTCCCTCCGCGCCGTGAATAGCTTTTACTACCCTTACCCATAATGCATTTTCCTCTACTTTAAACCTCCACCACCATTTGGCTAATAAATCCCAATTTTTAAACTTCAGACTATCCACCCCCAATCCTCCCACCTCCTTACTTCTTTGAATTAATTTCCACGCAACCCAGTAAATTCCATGAAAATCTTTGTCACCCCCCCAGAAGAACTTTGCTCTTAGATTTTTGAGGGTTTTTAATACACTCACAGGGGCACGAAACATCGAGAAGAAGAACAGAGGCAAAGCAGATAGTACAGATTTCAGAAGAATTAAGCGTCCTCCAGCAGATAAGTTCTTTGAATTCCAAGTTGAGAGTTTGTGACATACCTTTTCTTCCACATTTTCCCAGGATTTAGTGTGAGACATGATTGCTCCTACTAGAAGTCCAAGGAAGATAAATGGGAGCTCACCAGAATATCATTTTAGGTGGTTTGTCATGACTTGTAGTTCCTCCAACGTTATACCAGCAGCATACAACACACTTTTATCCAAGTTTATTTCCAACCCAGATATCTGACTGAAGCAATTCAGGATTTTCAGGAGGTTACAGATGTTCCGACGCTCCCAAGGGCCAAAGACTATCACATCATCTGCATATTGTAGATGAGAGATACCAATTGCCAACCAGCCGACTTCAGAAGCGGCGTAGATGCCTTTCTCCTTTGCCTCATCCATCAAAATGTTGAGGCCCTCTGCAACAATTAGGAAGAGGAAAGGAGATTGTGGGTCTACCTGACGGAGACCACGTTCCATGGAGAATTCTCAAGAAGGAGAGCCCTTGACTAAAACTGATACTGACACTGAGGATAGGCATGCTTTGATCCATCTAATCCACTTCTCCCCCATTTCCATCTGTTTCATGATTGAGAATAAATAACTGTAGCATACTGCATCAAAAGCTTTCCTGAAGTTCACTTTGAAAATCATAGTTTTCTTCTTGGCTAATTTGACGAATCTGATGGTCTCATTTGCAATCAACACCCCATCTAAGATTTGACGCCCTTGTATGAAGCCAGATTGTGATTCGTTGATCAAAGAGGGAATTACTTGCTTCAGTCGATCAGCCAACACTTTTGATATAACCTTATATTGACACCCGATGAGGCTGATCGGCCTAAAGTCGTTGAGGCAAGTAGGATTTTTTATTTTTGGGATCAAAGCTAAAAAGGAGGCATTGCAGCCTTTACCCAATTATGTCGTTGCTTCAAAAGTCTTGATTGCTTTAATGAAATCGGCAGCAAGTACATCCCAATTTGCCTTGATAACTACAAATGTAAGTCCATCGAGGCCAAGTGATTTATCCCCTCCGCAAGACCAAACGGCGTTCTTTATTTCGCTGTCAGAGAACGGGGCTGTCAAGCTGATTTGAGCTGAAGGAGATAATTTTCTGAATTTATCACTGTGGAGAGTAGGTCTTCTTGGAGAAGGTTTTGTGAAAAGCTTTTGGAAAAAATTAACAACCTCTTTCTTTATCTTAATCGGATCCTCTGACCAGATCCCATTGATCGACAGACCTCTGATTGCATTTGATCTTGCTCTCTTTTTAATAGCAGCATGAAAGACCTGAGTGTTTTCATCCCCCTTGACTGCCCATTTCATCTTTGCCCGCTACCTAACCATCTTTGAATTAATATTTTTGAGCTGAAATAAAGTGTCACAACATTCCACTCTTTTTTTTGTCTCTTCCTCTGATAGGTCTCTGCTTTCGGCTTCCAGGTCCCAAAATTCTTTATCTTGTCTTGCTTGGGATAATTTTTCTTCAAACCTTCAAAACTTCTTGTTCTTCCAGACCTTTAGTGCTGCCTTGGTTCCTTGAATCTTCTTTTTCAAGATAAAATCTGGGCTGCCTTGCACTTGTGTATTGCTCCAAGTTTGGGAAAAAGTGTCATTGAACTCAGGTTGATTGATCCAGGTATTGAAGCATCAGAAGGGCTTAGGGCCGAAGTTTAATTCTTTGTCAAGAAGCATGACTGGTGAGTGATCTGAAATGTGTCTATTGAACGTCTTGGAAAAAGAGTTCGGCCAGTTTTCCAGGAAGAAGTTGTTGCACCGAATCCTATCCAATTTGCTCAATTTGGTCCCTGGCTTGTTTATCCATGTGAATTTCGTATCAACGCAATGCATTTCTTGTAACTCACTTGAGATGATGAATTGATTGAACTGAACTGCTTCTCTTAGATTGAAAATTGATCCCCGCCTCTCTTCTTGTCTTCTTACCGTGTTAAAATCACTGAAGCAACATATTGGTCCTTCAAAGTTATTTACCACAGTGAGCAGATTGAGCTAGAGTTGTTGTTTCGCAAACTCTGTGTGAGGTCCATATACGTTTATAATCAACACTTCCTTTGCACTGTCTGAGAAAACTCCATGTATGGCTAAAAAACCCTCTCCTACAATAGAGATGTGTAGATCAAAACTGATGGTGGACCATACCAGGCATAGACCCCCTGCCCTGCCAATAGAGTTTTTTGCAACAAAACCGAAGTCGTCTCAGTCCCAAATAGACATGACTTCAGCTGGACTTAATGATTCCAATTTTGATTATTGAATAGCTAAAATGTCAATCTTCTCCCGACCCACCAAATTTCTAATCCAATTTTTCTTCCAAGGCTTGCCTAAACATCTAACATTCAGTGTAACTATCTTCATTGACAGTAAATAACACACACCTACAAAACCCACGGAACCGGGGAAACAGAGCTAACTTACATGGTTAAACTCTCCATTTTTAGCAGCTGAAGTTACCTCTGTATGATCAAAATGGATCCCCACCCGTTCACCAATTATTGAGGTTTGGGTACCATCCATGTAGGGTATCTCTCATGAATCGGTTTGTTGGTTGAACCGAAGACCTGCGTTGAACCTCCGATTGAGTTCTCACACCATTGGATTTCCAGGTGAGTGGGTGCTCGCAATAGCATTTTCGTCTGATGTGGTCACAAAGATAATAAGATAAAGTAGTCGCATCGAATTCAGTTTTAGATATACCACTTAATTTTATTTTAAAAGAAACTCGGGCAATTTGGCTTCTTCTTTTTTTCCCAAGTTTTCTATATCGAAATTTCTTTATAATTGTTTGAATGGAAAAAGTTCATTTTTACCATCAATGTTTGATAAAATGATTATTTTTGCCATTATTTAAAAATAAATGGTCATATTTTACTATCAACATTTTATCGGTGGCGTTTTTTTGCCATTGATGTTTGTTTTTTGACCATATTTACCATAAATCCGTTAATAAATGAAATATTCTCAAAATATTATGTAACAGAATATTTCTTTATGATCAATTTGATCCCAAATTTTTAAAATTGAAAAAAATCAACCTTTAATTTATAAAAATTACAATCCTAAACGCTTTTCCAAATGAATAAACTTTTGATCCCAAGTTCTAATTCTACTTAACAAAACTACTTGAAGAACATTGAAACTCTGAAGCTTCTTTAGGAACTGAGAAACTATTATAATAAGCTTCAACTTGGAATCTTGGATTTGCTTCGACAGTTTGGCCACTGTATACATGGGGTTAACGGTGGTGGCAATGGTGCTGACAACGGTGCCGACAAGGAAGCAAAGAGGGAAGCAAATGGAGTTCGACACAAAAATCATAACAATGTCGTCTGTATCAGATGGAGAAACGAGTGAGTGAGCTTAATAATGACGGATTTGAACTCTGAGAAGGAGAGGGAGTCGCCCGAATCAGAATGGATAAGCGTCGACACGTGCCGGTAGGAAGAAGAATTCATTAATGGGTAAACTCTCTTACCTTTTTGAATTTTTGAATTGTCGTATTTTAATTCCTTAATTTTAATTATCGTCTCAATTAAATTATTTATGTCAGTTACCGTTGATCGAGCAGAACCAACAAAAGGAGGTATGTTTTACACCTCTAGGCTCTATGCGCGAGCAGATCTGAAACCCAAGTCATCGATCCTGGGATTGGTTTCTGCAGAGAGAGACGCCTCTTGCTGCCAAACAGAGCTGTGGCCGCGAACCTGAAGCTCGACACCGCCGGTGAAAACTGGACCTCTCCGACCAGAAGCTCCTCGTTCGGAAGGCAGCTGATTTCCGCCGCCTCTGATGTGCAGTTCGATTCATCCATCATCGGAGATGGAGGCGCACATCGACACCTCGCGACGGTGGGGAGGCGCTCCAAATATGGATAAGGTGCGGCGGGGAAGGGTTGGGTGGGGAGCGGCGGCGCCGACAAGGTTGGAGAGGGAGCGACGATTTCAAATTCATCCCTTACTGCCATGAGGAGTCGATGGTGTACTCCATCGCCTGTGACACTAGCTCCCAGTTATGCGAGCCGTCTGTCGTGGCTAGTCGACGAACACTTATTCTGCCCACTATCGCTGGTTGAGGAACAGGGGATCGATTCGCATCACAGAGAAAAGAGAAATCGCTCAATTTGCTGTAAATTCAAAAGTAGAGAGAATTTGGAAAATTTTGGGAAGTTGAATGGGCGTGTTCTTCTCGGGGATGATCTGAAGCTGGGAACAGAAAATTTTGATCACATTGTTTTTGTTGTTTTGCTTGTAGGGTTGGATCTGGCAGTAACATGAGTGGTGGGATTTGATAATGAACAGAAAAGTTGGAGTTAATATGTGAGAGAGGTTATGAAGAGTTGAAGATTATGATGAATGGATAGAGTAAACAGAAAGAAAAAAAAAGGGAACTTATTTGTATATTGGTTAAAAGTTCAATGATCATGTTTTTATTAAATGTCTACTTTTATGATAATTATAGGGACATTTACGTAAAATAACAAAGAAAATAGAAAAAAAAGTTTACGGCCAAACTAATATAAAGGATTTAATTGAGACGAAAATTAAAATTAAGGGATTAAAATAGATAAATTTTTAAAATATGATTAAAATAGAACAATTCAGAAAGGTAAAGGACTAAACTTAGAATTTAACAAATTCTTGAACATCAAAGAAGTCATAGAGAGATTTGGATCTTTTACAAAAACCAGCAACGACCTTAAAAACCAGAAAACATTGTCTCCAGTTTTCTCCATGATAGCAGCAAGGAAGGTAAGGAATTTTGGGGTTCAAGGTGAGCAGGTAGTGGGTCAATTGAATGAATATAAGGTAGTGGGGCAATTTGTATATTTTTAGAAACTTTAAGATTAAGTGTAGAGTTAATTTAACGGAGAGTGGTAAACGGGATCCAGAAACAATAACGTTGATAATAAAAAAAGATCGATTTTTTTAAAAAATGACAAAAAAAGACTTTGTGAGAAAGGATGATTTTACCACTAAGATTTCCAAAATCTCTCATTTTACCACCAATTTTTTTTCCAAGGTAAAAATGCCATCAGCATTTTGTTAAAAATGTAAGTTTGTTACTAGACGTCTAGTCATGAAGCAATCAACGACTCATGGAGGTGGAGACAGTCACAATCGATGAGCCAGAGGTAGAGGAATGTATCGGTAGCTCGGGTGCGATGGATTACAGTCTTGATCAACTTAATTAACAGTGGTAAGGTCGCGTTTTTCGATATGGATATGTTGCGATTGGTGGTGTTCCGACATTGATTGAGTGGAAAAAAGACTTATGTTGGTCTCGTAAAGCTCCAACAAATGTTAAGGAATAATTTTTCCTTCCAAGTTAATTGTTCCGTCATGTCACGTTGGATAACAGGTTCGGTAGTGATAAATTTACCTCTAAAATGAAACTTTGATGACAATTTTACCTCTAAAATAAAATATTGATAGTATTTTTACCCCGAAAAAAAAAATTAGTAGTAAAATGAGAAATTTTAAAAAAATTAGTGACAAAATTACCCTTTCTCTCAAATACTTTTGACCAAAATTAGTGATAAGATTACCAAATATTGATGGTAAAAAATGATATTTTCCATTGTTTAAATGTACGTAAGTAGTTTTTGAAAGTGAACTCATTGTTTCAGCAGTTTGGAGACTCAAGTATTAAGCCAACCTAACTAATGCTTTAGCTCTACACATTCTAACTCTGCCTGACCTAAGATAGGTATGAAGTTGTTGGAATTTAAGAGTAATGAAAAATTACACTTCAATTAAATCAGAAAAATTATTCTTAGGATTCTAAAAATATGAATTTTAACAATTCAAGAGCTCACAAATCTATTTAACATATAAACATGAGTACCCATACATTACATGCCTACCTAGCTACTAGGCAGCTAGTGTAGGCAATCATTCAAATATAAAAATACTCTCATGCATCCCTAGAGCGGAGATAGTAACTTATTATAAATATATACATTTACAATAGATACATTTACGAACGCTATTCTTTTAGTAAAAATTATCTAGATCAACCAACGAATTAGGGTTGGCTAGTCTAATTATATCCAACACTAATCTAAGCTGTCTGCTCTGATACCAACTTGTCATCACTCTTTCGTGATATCTGTCGAAAACTATTGCCGAAGCGGTTTATTGGAGGCGGTCGGTGACGTTGAAGCGGAGTCCGTCATAAGCCGCGGTTTCGAAAACCCGTCCATTTTTGAATTTTTCTTAACTTGAGTTTCTAACGCGTTATTACAGGTTTTAAGGCGTTCCGTTAACCTAATTGTCTAAACCTGCGCTCAGAAACACGTTAGTGATTTTACAGGATATCGCGCGTTATAACAGAATTTTAACTTATACATTTATTTGTTCTATATGCATGCATACTATCCTACAGAGCCGTAATAAACATAAATCTAAAAACTTGGCCACGTCAGAATGAACAGTCTTTTGAGTTTTTTGTTGTGTTTGGTTGGGTGCATTGCACCCAAGGCATTCAATTTTTTATTAATTTTTTTTCCTTTTTTGTTGTTTTAAATTTTTTTCAATGATTTTTTATTCTTTTTTTTTATTAATATAATAATTCTTCCCTAACCTCTTATTTTTATTATTTTTACATATTAATGTCAAAAGTTTTCATTCTCTATATTTGAATTTATATCCCTTCAATTCCAAAAATTGTGTAATATTTTCATATTCTCCTATATCAATATCAAATATTTTTAATATCTTGATATTATCTCAATCTTTTAGAGTTTTTTTTCTCCACAAATGTTATTTTCATTCCGTGACGTTCTAATTTTTTATAATATTTTATTTTTAATAACATTTGAAAACAAGCAGTTACAATAATTGGATATTTTTATTGGGTGTCGATGAGTGCGTTTCTCTCAAGTTGATACTCAATTATACTTTTTTTTTCTTCTTTTTTGTTTTAATTATTTTTTAAATCTATTAAATTACAATTTTCTCATATATAATACTTAATGGAGTTTTTTACAAGGTGTGTGTCTTTTCTTTATTTCTCATATATAAGACTCATGTGTCTTTTCTTTATTTCTTTGTTTATTTTTTTTTCCTTTGTAAATTATACATCCTACATTAAATCAAACATTATATAATAAATTATCTTATTAAAAATAAATTATTACCTCTTTCTTTTATTATTTTTACATACCGGTCTCAAATATTTTCAATATTCTTATTTGAACATTTGAATATTTTATATTTTCATTTTTTTATTCTCTACTTTTATTTGTTACTCCTAAAAGGATAAATCAGTTCTCACTCTTTTAAAAAAAAATCATATTTATTTCAAAAATTAATTTACCTTTAAATTTTCCTATATTGTTTATTTACAAATAGAGACGATAAATTATTTATTTAATTCTCTTCAACAAAGCTCTATTCTTACCTCTTACTTTTATTCTTTTTGCATATTGATCTCAACTCTTTCCAATCTTATTTAGAAATTTCAACATTTTATTTTTTTCCTGTTTTTCCCCTTACTTTGTCGCTTCTTATATACCTCTTATTTTCAGTTTCTTTTTCAAAGTTTAAGATTTTCTTTTAATTTTTTCATAAACACATGTATTGTTTTATTTTTATTTTTTTACGCATATGCCTTCTTTTTGCATGTAGTTTCTTTTCCTTTTTTTAATCTTATATTATTTCTTGATTATCATGTGATGAAATTGAATAAAAAATTATCTTCGATCCTTACTAGCTATTGTCCTTAATTTTTTTTTTCTTTTTGTAATCTTTTTTTTACTATACATCAATATAAATAACTTATAACTAAATCAAAATTATACATCCGCTGCGGAGTACGGGTAAATATTTAAGAACATCCCAAAAAATGTTCCAAATAAAAATCAACGAACAGAGAGTATCATGCTTCTTTTGTATATATGTATATATATATATATATATATATATTGAAATTTTATATTTCCTCCACCCTAAACGGATATTTTTACGTTTTACTTTTCCAGAAAAATATAACCATCTTTTTGTCAAAAAGAAAAATATAACCCTCTTTATCCCGTAAAAGAAATTACTCCATATATTTTACCTTCAGAAAATAATAAAATCATTTTTACATTTTATTTTTAGGAAATTTTCGCTTATTGCTTTTACATTATTACTCACCTAATTTATTTTATATATCCATCTTGCTTTTATTATTAAATTATACATCTTCTTTAATCTTCAAGAAAAACATAACGTTTATTTGGGATAAAAGGAGTGCATTGTTAAACATGTTCAATATTGGATTTTGATGCATACTCGACTCAAATGTTTCTTTTGAAAAAATTATCAACGTTATAGTATTTGAAAATTAGTCACGTTCATTTCACATATATCCATATTAAGACATATGCTTATGTAATAAACAGGCAGAAAATGCACCCCGTCGCAACGGGCGGGTGAAGTATACCTCATTTTGAACATTTAGGAATCGTTCTTTATTTTGGGGGGATCTAATGAAATAGTATTTAAAAAAAATCGAGCAGGATTTTAGGTTATCAAAATTTGTACAGAAGTACGTTATGGGACCTATGTTTTAGGAATTTCATTTTTACGGAGTAAACGTAATTTAGGTGATAACCAACAAAAACTTCAGAAGTAATTCTCTAAATCTATAGGTTTGGAAATGCTTTAAAATTAGTGAAGAAATCTTCTTTTGGACTGAAATAATTTTTTTTTAAAAATTTTGTGGTAGAAGCAACAAAAGTTTAAAATTTTAAGGAAAATAGAGAGAAAGTAAAGAATATTCTTTGATAATCCGTTTTAGAACTAAAATTAAACGTTAATTTTGTATATAAAAAAAAAAGACTTAATTGTTAAAACAATAAAACTCTTAGGACTGGAATGGTATATTGAACAAAACTTTAGGACTTTAACGTTAAGTTGAATGCATGTAGATTGACTAAGTCGCTAGAAATTCGTAATTTATAAAATTCTTTATGCATTTCTCCATACATATTTGTTTGTTGTTCTAAAAAGATTTAAAAGGAAAATATTATAATTAATATCTCTTTTACTTTTTAATTCTCAATTTTCTTCATCCATTCAAAAAATTATTTTTTCCTTAAACGACTGATTTACTTTATTAGCTCAAATCTTCAAAACTATTGACACTTCATACCTAAACAAACGTTCAAATTATATTGGAACTGAGGAAGTATAATTTAGCATGTGTTCTTTTGGGAGGAAGAAGAACATGATACTCATTTTGTCTCATAAATGTTGAAAACATTTGGTTCAACAGAACATTAATGAATATTCAAAAGATTAATGAAAATTGAAACCGAAAGTAATAAGATAAAATTAAGATTATATCTGATATTTAGATAAGAAAATAACATAATGTTGATGTCCACTCATGAAATATGAAAACTTACTCGAAATTCCAAACATGACTGTTTTTTTTTTCTTTTCTTTTTTGTTCTTTTTTCCTGTAGATGGATTATTTGTTGGGGAAAAATCCTCGAGGAAGATCGTACATGGTAGGGTTCGGACACAACCCACCAAAAGAGGCGCACCACCGTGGAGCGTCGGTGCCGATGTCAGAGGCGAATGAGGATGTACCATGTGGTATGAGCTTCGGCAAATGGTACAACAAACCCAACACCCCCAACCCTAATGAGCTCACCGGAGCTATTCTTGGTGGCCCTGACAAATCAGACAACTTCATTGATCAACGCAATGCTTCATGCTACACCGAGCCTTGCACCTACATCAACTCCCTTGCTATTGGTGCTCTCGCACCCCTAGCGGCACCCTAATTACAACTCTCTAGTTTGTGCGCCTACAGGTCTGGATTTATGTTAGAGGTTGAGAAATGTTTTGAACAATTATGATAGCTTTTTTCAAATCTTTAGTGCTAAAAGCTACTGTTGTATAGTGTTTTCAATCTAATGATAATTGTTGTTCTTAGATAGACCCCGCTACAAAAAATTCGTTATGTCGTGCCGTTGAACTTAAAAATTCTTTTTTTTACTATAAGTAAGAAAGCAAGTAGCTCTCGCCGTTGTAGAGCTTGCAAGTTACGCTTTTGCCGGTATTGTCCCCCTCTTGGTCTGTCGATACGTGCTCGAGCGGCCCTTCTCTTCTTCTCGGTCTGTTTCTCCTCCCTTCGGCGCCATGGATTCTATTGACTTTAGCCTCTCAAACCTCACACTTTCTTGTGATGAGGAGTCGACTGTGATTAAGGCTGGTGGAGATGCCTCCGCAGCGGCTCTGAATCTGACACTGGCCGCGAATTCCTCACCACCCGCGCTGTCCGTGTGGATATCCTTGCAACTGTGTTGCGACACGCATAGAGGGATGATTCTCCCTTCCGCATTCACCTGGCCTCTTCTTAATCAAGTGTGAATGTGTTCCTCCTTATGTTTGATTCCATCGATCAAGCGAAGATGGTTGTGCTATTATGCATGGTCTTTCAACAATCACCTAATTTTCATGACTTTACACCAGCGTGGGGATAAGCCCTCGACACTTGCGCTTTCCCATGCAGATTTTTGGAATCATGTGGTTGATATGTCGTTTGAATGACTTAATAGTTTCATGAGACTTACCCTGCACATGCAAATTGGTCAGGTTCATGAGATCGAATGTGATGGTCCATCCTCGCCCTGATGTATCTCTATGGACATCATCAATCTGTTTCGTCGAGGGCTAAAGGTGGAGGTTGATGGAA
>JBBYHH010459041.1:0-11376 GCA_038382905.1 Daphne laureola
ACCTGTTGGAGTTTGAGCAAAAATATTTTGGAGAATATGGCTTTTGCTTCTCCATTTTGGAGAAACTTTTGGGGAAGTTGTTGGAGATGCTCTAAGAGCCTTGTGTGCCCCCTCCTTTCAACCCTCCTCTACGACCTCTTCCTCAATGCCTTTTCACGAGGCTCTTCCCTCAGCGTCACTGTTGTCGCCAACCTCCACGTCGCCGACGGAGCACGTTGATCTAGCCTGAAGCCTTTTCAGAGCCGGAGCACCATGATCCTGCATGAAGCCTCGTCGGAGCCAGATCTGACAAGCTTACTCGGTGGTGTCATCTCGTCAACTCATCGAAGCCTAGGATCCAATCGCTAGTCGGAGGAGGATAGGCCGTCATCGCGCTTCATCAATTGTTAGGACTGTGGCTGCGTGAAGGAGATCGATTAGAAAGGAGGTGGAGGCACAACGAGAGAACCGACGCGACGGCTAGGAGGCTGGCGACAACTGGTGGTATAGGAAGCAGTGGATCTTGGCCGGGGTGATGGAAGCCGTTGGATCGGAGGTGGTAGCCGACGAAAGGAGGATGCTGATGGTCAGAGGTAGGGGAAGGAGGATGCACAATGTTGGTGGTCGACAGGCTAGAAGATAAAGTTTGTTATGTACAATGTGATATTTTTATAATATTTAGCATCTCTTAAGCACATTATAGCGCATTGTAAAGCGACTCTTTACTTTTACTTTCTCAATCCAGTTTTACCCTCTTTGACCATGTTGGGAAAATATAGTTAGAGTAGAGATTAATAGTGTGTGTAGATGAAGAAAAAAAAAAAACTAAGCACACCTATTTTAACCTCAATTTGAACGGTAAAAGTTTGATTTTAGCCCCATTCTACTCAAGATTAACAGTAAAATCAGGATCTTTGATTAGTATTGATATATAATTGATTATTCATCCATTGAACCAATAGAATAAACTATAATTTTTCCGTTAAAAAAAAAAAAAAAAACTGTAATTTTTTTCCATCCATACTTCGCGATGGAGAAATTAAAATAAAGTGATGAATGATAAAATTTAGAACTAAATAAAAAAAGTCATGAACTTGGTGAAAGCTTCTTTGCAATCTTAGAAGTTTTAAATATGATAATTGCCATTTGAGATTTATATAAAAAGAAAAAAAAATTACTATATGTGTAATTCCAAATGAATTGTAATGCAAAGCAAAGTTTAAAACCTGAATAAATACACATTAAATTATAAGAACAAAAACTATTGATACAGAAAGAGGGAAAAAATTATTGTTAACTGTTTATGGTGCAAATCACAAAAAAGAAAAAGAAGGAGAAGGAATAGAATAAAATGAAGTTGTTCGATGGCCAAAATGAGAAATTAAAAAAGTAAAGAAAAGACAAACAATACTTTTATTTATTGTAGCACACTTTTTGACAAATGTATAATAGTATAATATGCATAAAAAATGGAATACATAAACAAACAAAAGAATTAGACAAAAAACAAAAGCAAAAAATAAAATAAAATGTTTAAATTATAAAATTAAAAACAATTGGAACCAATGTGAAAAATTACAAAAATGCTGTCAGCAAATGAGCATTTGCTCCCTAAATAGTAAAAGCAAAAAGTAATAACCACAAAAAAATTATTGTTCACTATGGAATATTATTGGAAATCAATAATATGAGAGTTATGACATATAAATAGAGTACAAAGAATAAAAAATAGAATTAGACTAAAACAAAAGCATAAGAAAAAGTAAATAATTAAATCATAAAACTACAAAAAAAAATTGGGTCCAATCGGTAAAAAATATAAAATAATAGCATAATAAATGAGGATTTCCTAAATCATAAAAAAGCAAAAAAGATTAAAAAATAAAAAACGAAAATAAGTTACTGTTCAATACGTTAACGAATGTATAATTGTATAATTAAGAAAACAAAAAATGAACCGGTATGAAGCTTGAAACCGAGTTGAACTAATCAAATAAACCAAAATAAACATGGAAATCTCTTAGTCACATCCTGAACTTTAATAAAACCCGGCAAGAATGGACATTAGAAGTAATTCTTGCAAATGAATTTGACACAGCAGTTCTAAGTTCTACCAACTGTTGTAATTGTGGTGAGCTGCAGCAGAAACTTGTTTTTGTGCATGCATTGAATAAGCAATGCAACTGTAAAACCAGCATCTTGAAACAACCATGGAGCCATGTATTTGATTAAAGCTTTAGCGCCTTTCTTGCCATCTCTAGGGCACCCTCATAACTCCCATTTCCACCAATAAACCCACTCATGTGAACAAATACGCAGCCAGGAATCCCGGTCTCCTTTGAAAGCTCATCATCCCTCAATCCTCGCCACGGAGCTGGAAGTGCCTTCCGGCTCTCAAACCTATCGGGTGAAACTGCAACTGCCTGCACTCGCCATTGTTTGCCCCTTTCATCCTACAAATTTACCTCATTAGACAAGTGCACCTAACATTTTCTGCATATTCCTCGCAGTTGCAGAAAGACGGGTGGATTAAAAGCTCTATCATTGTAAATCTCTCATACCTGGTAAAGAACATATTTGATAAGAGGCTCAATTTTCAGTTCAGCCTCAAGCTCAAACAGGTGAAGCTTCCACTGCAATGGAAGTTTACAACATTCTGAGAATACCCAAGAATAGAAACTAATTTGCAGAAAGAGAAAGTCCAGGAATGCATCGGAATTGCTAGGCAACTAATTCCTCTTTTGACATCATAAACACAGGTGACAAACTCCATGCTTAATCCTATGCGCTGGATCTACTACCAGCAAACAAATTCTAGAAATTCTTGCTGAACTGTGATAGCACTTCAATTTGCATTTCATTTCTTCATGTCATTACGTTATTTATAGTAGTTATTTTTGTAGATTCAAATATTGTTAGGAACTAAAAGGCCCTATC
This sequence comes from Daphne laureola, assembly GCA_038382905.1. NCBI lineage: Eukaryota > Viridiplantae > Streptophyta > Magnoliopsida > Malvales > Thymelaeaceae > Daphne > Daphne laureola. Next base: position 2,917 of record JBBYHH010459041.1, read on the forward strand.
TAACATCTCTACCTGTCCAATAAACCTAATTCATCTGAACTTATTCGATCAGGCTCAGTGACTTTGCTTGAATACAAACTTCACTTACAAGTACACTACACCATGTTCACATGCGTGGGAGCAAAATGCAGCAAACATACTAACATTGAGTGCAACATCAGATACTACTTTTGCTGAGTGGTATAACAAATTCAAAACAGCAATTAAGAAAAACAAAACTGACTTACCGGGCAAAACCTTTTCAGAACCATGATTTCACCAGCAGAATCAACGTTACGCCTTTCTTCAAGGCACTCAATCACAATTGACCTTGCTGGAAGCCAAGATTTGGCGAGGTACCTAACACTCTGAAAACATGGAGAGTCGTTAAGAAGAATTAAATAAGTTCCTTGTTTTCAAGGCCAAAAAGGGGTTGGTCCAAGGATGTACTTACATCTAAAAACTCCTTGCCAGCCAAATTCATAGCTTGACTGAATGCCTCATTCTCCTTTTCAGGCGATTGATCAGGATCAATCCAGTCTAAGTTAAACCTCCCAACCCTTGAAGATAAGTGTGTGTTGTTCACATATCTCGGAGGCTTGTCCGTATCAAACTGGTTGATCCCATTGTCAACTGCATCTATTGCCTAAGTAAAATTGAGACACTGTGAACAAAGGGCTGCCAACCTTCTCTAGAGTTCATAATGAATGGGGTGAAAACAACCCCTGGATGAAAGTAAATCAGTCCTTCATGAATGCTAGAAAAATATTTTCAAGTTGAAAATTACAACTAAAACAGTTAAATTTAAAACGAAGAGCACAACACTGCATTCAAGAAAAAGCTAACTATCTCAAGGATCCATCATAAAATTCCAGCAACCGATTGAAAAGATTAGCAGCATTTTCTAGAACATGAGAAAAATACAGCAAATGAAAATTCATACTCATATGGCATAAGGAAAACCTTTACATAATATCGTTTTTGTAAAAAATGCAAACTAGGCTGTTAAAAGTTAACAGGCACATCATGCAAATTGCTTCAAATATGGTCTCTCAAAAGTGACATATACAACAATGGCTACCTCCATGAAGCTCTTGTAAACAGCCAAAAACAATTTCTGCACATCAGGGTGGTCTTCGTTGACACGAAGCTCCTTGGCTATTATCTCTCTGCCAAAGTGCTAAAAAGCCAAAAATAGATACAGTAAAGATTACTAACACTCAATGAGTAGAGAAATAAGATGCTACAGGAAGCCTGCATTACTATATTCACTGCATGTAACCATCTTGCTCAAACCTCAGATGACATCCAGCTGAGGGTGGAGCATTAACATAGGTTGAAAAAATAGCAACAGTGAAGCACTAAGGAAAAAGAAGAGAACCAGAAAATTCATTTATATCCTTTAAAAAATCACAAAGATGAGGCAGACATAGGGAGGGTTTGGTGCAACTAAGGAGACTTATAAGGGTGTCATCCCGTACTCTTTTGTAATATTTGAACTACACTAGAGCTTCTAGTCTGGGCGTGTTCTCTGCACACACAAAATTCAGAAAATTCATTTTCTAGACTTTCCCTCCATTTTTTTTTCTCTACGTTTTCTAACTTTTTCCTCCAATTTCAAAAATATTCAAACCATTTTGAGAAATACTAATCATTCGCAAAAGACCACAACATTAAGGAGCTGATAGTTGTTAACCTTGTCTACTATATGGCATCACCATGGTCTCATTTGGGAATAACTGTTTCAATTAGCTGTAGTGTTTTGAATAATATTTTAATGGTTTCTAAAGGCTAAAAGCTACCTGTAGATGTTTTTCAAAACGTAATAGTTACTTGAAAAAGTTGTTGCCTAACACACAAAATATCTTTATATATTTCTTCTTAATTAGTTTGCACAAACACAGAATTGTACCTTGTATATAAGTCCGGCACTGCTGAGCTTTGTGCTAAATCCATGTCCAAAGACTTCCTCAAACCCTTTTTGGTGGTGATCATACTGGTCACGAGTAGGATCATATACACCACCAACATCAAGCACAGCATCAAGACTCTCTAACAGCTGCAATTCCAAAAGGCATGATCTTTTTAGAGTAAATTCATAGAATACCAGTTCAAACTGAACAACAAAATCTTCAACATGATAACATCAACACCAATAATCTAAAACTGATTGCTTCAGAAGACCACGAGATCCGAAAGCGGCCAAAAGGGTCCAGCAATAATACAAAGAAGCTGCAACATTAGAATTTTCAATCCATTTAAAGGGCATTCTAACTTGCAGAATGTTCATTTACACAGGAATTCCAAACTGCAAGTTATCTAGCTGTAAGTGAAAAAGAAAAAAGAAAAAACACAAAGTTGTTATAACAATCCCTTGATGGCTTAATCGAACTTCACATTTCATTGACCATGTACGACGATTGATGAAGAACAATAACTCACCAAAAAAGAAACAAAACAAAAACAAAAACTTGGGCGAACTGGGACAGCGGTATGACCTGGGGGTCTCGGGTGCGCACAAGCTCGGCGTTAGAGAACTTGTCGGTGAGGCGAATCATGAAGCAGCCGAGAGCCTCATCGCAATGGAAGCTGCCATTGTGGGTTCCGACGCGCTTGGGCAGGGCATGGTTGGGTGAAGAAACTCCAAAGGGACTTGTCATGGTGGAGCGCCGGAGGGGAAGGGTTTTATGGAGGTTAAAGAGCTTCTGGGTAAACCCTCTTGCTATGCTCAACATTGGGTAGGTATAAGGCAAAAACCCTCCATTGAAATACTCCGTCAACCAAAAGTCACTGTGGCGTTTCATATAACTTAAGAAACAACCCCTCTCCTCGAGGTATGGCTGCAATTGCACTTGGACCCTCCGTGTATTAGAAACATCCACTTACCCCCTAGAGTATGTGTGTTCTTTTTTTCTTTTCTTTTTTTGATAAGAGAGTATGTGTGTTCTTTTTTTCTTTTCTTTTTTTGATAAGAGAGTATGTGTTCTTTAAAAAGTTCATTTACAATTCGAACTCGGCTCGGGTTCGATTTGGTAGAAAACTCGTTCGTGACCCGTTCGAGTGCATATAATACTAAACTTGAATAAGATTTTAAACTCGAAACATAATTCAAATCAAGTTCGAACATTCAACTACTCGACTTGACATTATTTAACTTTTCCCATTAATATAAATAAGGGTGGAGCTCAATTTTTGTATTATTTTCAAATCAAATTTGAATAAAATTTCAAATTTGGTACATTTTTTAAATTCAATTTCAACAGTTTAATGCTCGAATCATTTTCGGCCCTATAAATATATGGAGATTTATGACAGTAATGGCCAAAGGTGCAATTTTGACCTAGGGGTGTATTAATTATCAAAGGAAAAAGGTAGAGATTAAAATGTTGAAAACCAAACTAGTGGAGGGTTGGAGTATAAATCAAACTAGTAGAGGGATGGAGATGGAGTATAAACCAACATATATTATGAATCGTTTTGCGCCAGTAAACAGCATTTGGGAGAGGCTTTCAGTTCATTCAGGTGTCATAGGCAGCTCCGCCCTGGGTCTCAGTCTCATGCTAACTTCCTCATTCCACAAATCAATTGCTCTTTCAGTCGCGAACAAAGTCGGGAAGAAGGCGATGGAACTCGAGACGCAGAACAAGAGGGTTTATCTTCACTACGAGCATGCTGATTCTTGCAAATCCGCACGATGGAATGCCAAGTATGATTCATTTTCCAAACCGGTATTTGTACTGATGCAGTGTTGAAGTTTTACTTATAGCTTCTGATTTTATGTTCTTGTTGTTTAGGGAATGCTACCAATTCATGTCCGCTAGGCCATGGCCAGATGTTCTTGATTTCTATTCAAACCTAGTTAATGGGCGGTTATCTTTATCGCACTTGTTTTCCTCTAAGGTTCGTCTTCTTCTTACAACTTTTACTCTTGTAGTGGAATTAGCTCCCCGTCCTTTCTAATGGTTGTCTGTAACGCTTCGCTTAGGACTATTAGTAGTGGCAAACATTTTTCCTTCTCGTTTTCTCTTACTGGTTTCATTTCTATATACAGTTTTCCTTAAAGAAAACATGTTTAGTTATTTCAAAATTAAATAACGATTTTAGGAGTACTTAGATTGAAAGGAGGCTGACGAACCATGATGACGACGTAGACTTTGAGAGAATGCACAAAAATTTCTAACTTTGAAAATTTGGGAAAACAAGTCTTTCTAAATTCGAAACTGTTTATGAAAAAACTGAAAATGAAAAGTAAGCAACTAAACGCATTTTCTTTTCAGTATCTGCGGAGGGGGTGCGTCTTGTAGTATTATACAAAGGTGATCAGATTTAGTCATCATATGATTATTAGTTGTCATTTGTTGTGCCTTTGATTATAAGAGCTTCTTTGTAGGTCGTTACTCAGGATGATAATGAGAAAATCAATGTTCATGATAGAAATGAAGCAAGATCAGGGAGGTGGGAAAGAGTGACATTTAAGATGATTTTGTCTTATAATGGTGATTCATTTGGTGGATGGCAGAAGCAGCCCGGCTTGAACACCGTTCAGGAGTAAGGTTTTTCTTTGTCTTGTTAATCTCTTAATTTATGATCTTCTTTCACTAAAGCTTTTGCATGCTTTTGCACATTTTGTATGACACTTTCATGAAAACAAAATTTTTAACTCTAAGAGAACAAGGGGGATGTAGAGAGAGAGAGAGATAATTTTTCCACCCATGTATAGTATTATCTTTTTGTAGTTTGACATAGCTAGCAGAAGATACCCCATTACTGGAGACCAAGGGGAACCGGGAGTTCTAATTAAGAGGATGTAAAAACTATAACTCTCTCAATATTTCTTCAGAATGAAAACGGAAATATTAATTAACCATGTGCGGTCTTGATTTTAAATTTAGTGAAAAACTATAACCATGTTTTGCTCTCACCACTCTTTTCTTCATACTGTTCATCAGCTTTCTTTTTCTTTTTTCATTCATATTACCTATTTCTAATTAGCAAATTGAATGGCCATCTCTCTCTCTCTCTCTACTGATGTGATATAATCTCACTTAGTTGATGACACACAGGTTAGTGGAGAAATCGCTTGGGAAATTTGTTGATGACAGAAAAGCTGAGCTATTAAAAGAAAGATGCAAACCAGTAGAAGGATGTGTTTTGGTTGCTGGCCGGACTGACAAAGGAGTTTCTGCGTTGCAACAAGTTTGTTCTTTCTGTATGTCACCTTCTATTGAGAGTTTCAATGTACAGAATTCTATTACCACATTTTGGTTGCAGCAGTATGGTCCTGTAATAATTTCTCCCTTAATCTCGCGACTTTAACTCAAGTTCATCCCTGCTGTATCTCGTCATGTCCTTGCATTTTCTAGCATTAGTGTAGTGACCATATAAAGAATTTGGGTTTCTGGTTACAAGTATGGTTTCATAACATGCTAATATTGAAAGATACTGTACAGATATACCTCTCAACTCACATTTTTCTTGAACCTTTGCTTTATGTATGCTTAGATACTTGGAGAAAAGATGTTAAGACATCTGATATTGTAGAGGCAATAAACAATGCAGCACCAGGAAAGCTCAGGGTTATATCAGTTTCTCCAGTAATTTAGCCTCATCTCTGTCTTCTATGGCTATTCTTTCTGGATGTGCATGCCAACCTTGAGCCTATTAACTCTGCCTTTTTTAACATTGTGTAAGGTTTCAAGAGCATTCCACCCGAACTTCTCTGCGAAATGGAGGCGCTATTTATATATTCTTCCGCTGAATGAGAATCTAGGGGAGCAGAGCGAGGAAGCTGCTGAGAGATTAGTTTCTGAGATGAACTGTGAGCAAAGAAATGAATCTGATAAAATGGTCAGTGAAGGGGATGTTGTGCATATACAAACCACTGATAATGGTACAATATATGGAAGCGAATGCAGAAGGTTTAGTGTAAACAGAGTTAATCGGATTTTGCAGCATTTGGAAGGGAAATTGTTATCTTATAAGTTGTTTGCACGGGATACTAAAGCTTCTAGAAACACGTAAGATTATGCCTATATTGCTAGAAACATGTACACTTGTTACTGCTTTTTTTCTTTTTCAATATTTATTACTGCCACACTTATCCTGCTGGAAAACATAAGAGGCATTCAGATCTATGTTAAACCTCTTATGGATCTGCATATCTTGCTAGCTGTCTATTCCATCACTCCAACATTTTCTTTATTTATTTGTTTTTGTTTCCCGACATTACTGGTGCTAATCATTTTGACAGTTTCGATGTTTTCATTGACTTTTTAAAATTTGTGTCAGAGGCCCGCCAACTGAGTGCTTCATGCATCACGCCCGAGCTGCAGAAGCTAGACTACCATGTCTTGTAATGCCTCTTACTGATGCCAGTATTCCCCATTTTCTCGCTATCCTTTTACGTTTTCTACTCTATAACACATAACCATGTGAGATTGTCTTAGCATTATAATTATGTCAAGTTATGATGACCATTTTCTAACTGTTGGCCTGTCATAAGGTGTATTTCGACAATTTATTCTCTAAAGAGAGCAATCGCCTCTACTGTTGAGTTTCAGAGATGCAAACAGCTGCATAAGAAAAGATACATATACTCTTGTTTGAATCACACAAGAAATAGCAATAACTTAGAAATTTTTATATTGTGCATATGGATTACCATTAAGGTTACAATGTTCCTCTTGATGGTGATCGCCAGATCTCTGTGAGCCAGGCTTGGCCTGATCTTCTGGTTTGTGAGTTCTCATTGAAGGGCTCATTATTTCTTGACTGCTCCTAGTCACCTTTCCCTGTTGGTACTTATCCACAGGGCAAGAGGGGCCAATCTGTTGTATTTGCCCTTTTCTTTTTGTTTCATGTTTAATTTAGATTATGTAGCCTTTCAGTTTCTTGTCATTTATTATGTTACTGGGTCAGTAAAAATTTCAGAAGTCATAACATCTGTTCTGTAGGGTATACATGTGCACATCACTTGTTTCACTTGTGTCCGCATGGCATTTGAACTTCTCTGTTATGCAGGATCATGGTGATGGAAGAAAGGTTATGTGCATTGAGCTAGTTGCTAACCGGTTCCTGCGGAAGGTTTGTACAATATGTGTGGTCGTCCTTCTTCCCTGTGTCAGCAGTTATGGGTTTAAGCACTGGTTGCAGTTTTCTTTTACATCCTGCTCTGATTTCCAGTATAAGTAACAAACTGAAGTGGTATGAGTTTTGATAATTTGGGATTTGTGATTTTACACCGTTTCCTGATTGTTCATTATTGTGACCTGCCTATGGTTTGGCAGATGGTGCGGGTGCTTGTGGCTACAGCAGTAAGAGAAGCAGCAGCAGGTGCAGAAGATGATGCATTGGTAAAGCTCATGGATGCGACCTGCAGGCGGGCTACTGCTCCTCCTGCACCCGCTGGTGGGCTATGTTTAATGGATGTTGGATATGGTGAATTTGAACCTAGGATCTGCTTTCTCTCATAAATTCGAGGTCAAAGAGAACAGGTTTCCAACAGCAGTCACATAGGTTGCGAACCATTGGGGTAAGGAAGGTTCTTTAGCTTGCTAGTTTCAGACCTTTTGATTAGTTCTCATACATCTTGTTATAGGAGGCTTAGGCACACTTAGCAGCAAATGGTAAAAGGAAAAAAAAAGATCCCAAATGTTGGTTGATTACAAGGAGGTTGTGCAAGTTGGGATGTAACCCAAGAAATAGTTCAGCTTTACAAACGTGAACTTGTGATTCTCTTGGCTGTTGTGATTACAAGGAGACAAATGATCTTAGATTCATCATTTCCACCGAAAGTGATCCAGCACTAACTGTGGAGATTTGGGCATAGGTTGTGTTCTTTTGTGGCAAAAAAACAACTTTTACTTTTTTGTTAATCTCTCTAAAAACTCTCATTTTTTAGAGCAAAATTTTAAAAAAGAATTCAACCATAATTTTTCCATTACTATGTTAACTCGTTCAGTGGTATAGCTACCATTTTCATTAGCATCCATTCATTAAAGTATGAGTAAAGTCTATTTTTAGTGTTTTAATTATAGCGTGTCTCCTATTTTAATTCATTTTAAAAATTTGTCCTAATGTGATCTTAAAGTTGTGTTTTTTATCTTATTTAAGTTCTTCCGTTCAAAAAAATTGTTAATGCCTCCATTTTTGTTGCTATTTTTACTCAATACCCCTGGGTTATAACCTAATTACATCTTTAATATAAATCTGATCATTAAACTTACAATAAATATACATAGAAGTCGCTTAGGTTTTTTTCTCTCTTTACCCAACAAAGTTATAAAAAAAAACAGATCCTAACCTAATATTTTTCTTGGTTTAGAACATGTTAATCTTTTCTTTCCTTTTTTTTTTGGATGAAAATAGAACATCATTCTGGCTGATTTTAAGTACAGTTTTAGTTTTGTTGTACATTTAAGCTCCATCATAGAGTTTACTGATGATTGTCATATATTTATACGTTTTCCCCTCCATACACAT